>JAVTVY010014650.1:0-59288 GCA_036873755.1 Hanleya hanleyi | reverse complement strand
TTTTAAGGAAGATGCTTATGCAAAATATGGAATCCATCCCGAGGGAACGCAGAAAAGATTACTGAAAGAAGACGCTGTGCCAACTGAGTTTGTGCATCGTCACGCTCACAAATCAAAACGAGTGTCAACAGTTGCCAGGTTGGAAAAGCGAGAACAGCAAAGAAAGATCGGGGAGGTATTGTGTTCAAGTTATTTATATTATTGGTGATCTAGGCCTATGGCTGTCCACAAAAAGAAACATATTTTCGTAATTGGGTGATTACCGCGGGTCCAGTTTTCAACATACATTTGAGTGGGTAGTTGTTGCCGTTTCTTAGGGTATGTGCGGGTACTTTCTGGATCAACTCTATTCGAGACGGCTGATCCTTATTCACCGATCACTGCGGGGAGTAACGAGGTGAATCTTAACAGGGGATTAGATAGCACATAATTTGGTAGACATTTCATCATAAACTGTGGTTCAAAAACCTTTAGTATGTCAAAACGGTCCCTATTCCCTAAACCATGCTTTAATTTCATGACTTTTATCTTTGATGTTTTTTAATTATTGACAGTTTTCTGACATGGCTCTATTCAACTCAATGTTAAGTTTCACCGCGCTGCTTCATCAAGTGTGAGGATGTGTGCTCCCTCAAATTGGAGATGTGGCATGATCTCTACACCTTAGTTAACGTTTTGTTATGCATTGGTTGACTGGGTGATGGCAAACAAAAAGACATTAGGTACCGGTAGTGAAGGTGCGGGGGGGGGGGGGGTAGGCTTCACCTTATTCAAAATCTCAATATCACAGGTGTTGTGACTTATTATCAGTACTAAACAGCTAAATGCATATGTCCTCCTCAAACCACCAATTTTGTGTTGATATTTTTCTGCACGCAGCATGATGTTTCTTCCTAAATTTCAGTTACTGTCAGAGTCCTCCCAGAAGGAGATAACTGTGTGTCGGGAATCTACAAGCGATAGTAGCACCACAGCAGTTCCAAAACTGGTAAATTCATTTGGAACTGTTTATTCTTTAAACTGGGTATTTTCCAATAGATTACGATATTGAGATTTTATCCATATGTTTTAGGGGTTTGGGGGGGGGGGGAGGGGTTACAGTGTAATATAACCATTTCTCATAGTAAGTTATCTCTAGCATAAAGGAATTTAAATTTTTACATCATTAATCTTTCGAAGATTATTCCATTTGTTAAATGAAGCAATAATCTTCAATAGTTTTACTGTCTGGAGCTTTCTGCCTGGAAATATAAAATTTGATTATATCGTTTTTGTTGTTTTGAAGATTGGCCCCTCTAGGGCCAAGAAGAGGAAAGCTGCTGCTGAAACGGTTACTAGGGCAATGGTCGAATTGGAACACGAGAGCACAGAGGGCACGGTGTTTACCGAACCAGAGTCACATGTACACCCCCAGACACCCACATCTGTATCAAGACAGCAGGTATCTCAACCTTCAGAACAATACAGCTCATCTCATTTTGATCAATCTGCCAGCGAGATACCAAAATTTTCTAATTTTAGTTTCTGTTTAAGTAGGTTACATTTTTTTATCATACTCTTTTTGAGGCATGAGTAGTAAGTTTACTCAAAAACCTTTTTTTTTTATCATTTTTCTGTCATAAACCACTGTTTATGCTGCCGTGAATCCCATTTCAAGCTCACAAATACTGGTATGTGTAGAGTCTCATTGTCTAATGAAGTTTTATAATTTTCTATTTCAGTCTGCTATTCCTCAGCTATCATCTCTGTATGGTACTCCGCGGCGAACAGGGAGAGATCACCCTTATGCAAATAGGCCTCTGCGTTCTTGTGCCACTCAGACTACATGGAACAGCACTGTCGAGCAGGAAGTGTTCATTGATGAGTCAGAGTCAAGTTCTCCAATTCAGTCACCATCGCGCTCGAAGTTTGGTGGAGAGATAACAGATGAAGAACAACTCGCGGAATATTTGCCATCAACGGACAGCAGTGAATCAAGCAGTGCAGAGAAGTCTGGAACTTTCGATCCCTGTAAAATGAAAAAGTATATTGTGTTTGAGGAAAATCTGAAAGATCTTCACAAATTCTGTAAGGAATGTGGCAGTCCAGTCACAAAATCTTCCAAGTTCACGAGAGGTTCGATGGTCGGTTTCAAGATTTCCTGCCACAGTGGTCACTCATATGTCTGGCATTCCCAGCCTCTTGATAGGAAGCAGCCAATGGGCAATTTGCTCATTGCAGCTGCAATATTGACTAGTGGGAGCACCTATTCCAAAATAAGTGCTTTTGCTGACATGCTGAACCTCCTGTTGTTCTCGAAGACTGTGTATAATAAAGTACAAAAACAAAGCATTCTGCCAGTGATACAGGAATGTTGGGAGGAGGAAAGAAGAAAGGCTACAGAAGAAGTTAAGCTAATAGGATCTGTGGTGCTTGCGGGAGATGGGCGTTGTGACAGTCCTGGCCACACTGCCAAATATGGCTCTTACACTCTCATGCATACAGATGGGGATGGGAAATCTGGCACAAGAAAGATAGTTTCTATGAAGCTTGTACAGGTTTCAGAGGTAATTACTTTAGTAAATTTAGAAACTTCTTGTTTGGGGGAGTCATTGGTCAATGCAGATCGTGATCACTATCCAAGAGAATAGCAATTAACACAGCTCTTGTCTAAAATATACTATTGCATTAAAACTGAAATCCCTGAAAAGATGTTGGGAAGTGTTGTTTAGTTAATTGGGGGGGGGCATTCATTTTGATTCTGATCTGTAGGCACTTCTTGAATGCTTAATTTCTAATGTAGTGCTCACAAAACATACTGTGTTTTTTTTAAACAGGTCAAGAATTCTAACCATATGGAACCAGAAGGTCTGAAGAGATGCCTAAAGGAGGTCACTGACAGTGGATTGGAAGTTGGTGTTCTGGCAACTGATCGTCACAACATGGTCACCAGCATGATGAAGAAGGACTACAAACAGGTACATTTATACAATTTACAGGTCTCCATTTTCAATGAAAATCATGGCTTTTTATAGTGTTATTAAACATGTTAAACTGTGATAAAAAAATTCTGCTAGCTGTATTCAGGTTGAGTAAATACAGTGACATTGGCAGCTCAGTGTAGTGTCGTCTAAGCCTAACTCATCCTTCCTCTGTCCCCTTTTCTTTTGTTTTTAGGATAATGATCATTCTCGATCATCACCTGATCACTCTCCGAACATTTTCTCTTGGACTATTGGTCAGTCTCCTCCACATACCATGGTGACTGAAATTGCAATGGAGATTGAATTGAGTGTGTTACCACTGAAGAGTGAGAATATCAAAGTTTGACCGCTAATATTCTATCACACTCTCCATTGCATTTCTAGTCTCAGATATGATGTTACTTGCCATTGTATTTCAAAAGATGATGCTATTTCATATATTTATATGGTATGCAAGATATTGTATTATTATCACTTGAAATGCAGATAAACCATCAATTTGACACCTGGCATCTTGCAAAAGGCATTGTGAAGAAGCTCACCGCCAAGGCCAAAAAGAAGGACTGTACCGACCTTGCTCCTTGGATACAGAGTATTTCAAATCATTTGTGGTGGGCATGTGCTACATGCGGAGAGGACAAACAAGTTCTGCGGTAGGTGATAGTGTGGATTTATAGGTGATACAGAAAAGAAAAATACCATTGAATCTACCTTTACTACATTTATTTACATTTGTTTTTAACAGTTTTGAATAATTTTGTCAACTTGAAGTCATGGGAGCATCTTATCCCAGGGTGCAAAAAGCATGAACTTATGCAGTATAGAGATATTTAGGGGGAGGAGGGGGGCAATGCTGAGAGAGGGAGTTCACCTCCCCCACTCTCTAAAGCACTCCCAAACTTGACAACTTTTGTCTCTGCCCTGCCATTGAATTGACAGCACTTGATCACTTAATGTAGTGGAAATGTATTGCATGACAAGCACACCTAAACTAGTGGATTAGATTGTTGCAGATTATTCTTCAGAAATTAATAGGAACAGTGTGTACTTTGTGGATACTAAATATGGTTTACAAACACAAGTATCTTTCATCTTATGTCATGGTTGTCTGCTGGTTTTGAACCAGCAGTCTAGAATATACAATAATCAGATAGTGTGGGACCTCTTTGTGACCACTTCCAGTAGTTAGAGAACTAATTAATCTTAACTACAAATGTCCAAAGTCTCATTTCACTGTTTAGCATACATTTTAAGCCAGAACTGTATCTTAAGCCTCAGAGATCAAGCTGTCTTATGTGTTCAGGGTATCTATAATCAGCTAGAGTTATGTAATAATTTCTAAAGATGGCAGATTCCCATGATCACCCCCTGGGGTGTTGATCTGAACAAAATCTACTGTACACATATGTCACAGGTTGCTTTGTCTCAGCTGAGATTGACTGGTTTGTCAAGTAGTGAGTTACAGCCAATATAAGTAGTTCATCCACAATCAATAGAAACTCGAGAATATGAGGACTTTACATAGATTTTTATCAGCATTTGTTATTTAGCTTACATAATATTTGTCACTGGTACATCTAATATAATCATTATGTAACTTTTGAGTGGACGTTTTTTTGTGTATTGTGTGAGATACCGAATAAAAACAAGTTCTCATTTTAATTTCAGAGAAAAATGGCTCTCGGTGTTGCACCATGTGACCAACAACCACAAATGGTCCGGAAACAAAAAGTTCCACAAGTGTGCACATCCAACTCTCTCAACAGCTGACAAAAAAGCAACAAAATGGCTGAAACCCAAGTCTCCAGCTTTTGTTGCTTTGAAGAAAATTGTGACAAATACAAGGCTTCTCAATGCCATGAATCACCTAACAAAGTTCTGCCACACAGGCGAGCTGGAAATTTTTCACAGTATGTTGTTGAAATACTGTCAAAAGAGACAACACTTCCATTATGATGGTAACTAACATTTTGCATATATCATACCACCAAATGTTGTCTAGGCCATGTTTAAACATGGGATGTCCCATCTTACTATTTTTGGATATGGCTAACTTATAAGCCATAACTGATTAAGCAAATGACTGGATTCAGACTTCTCTCTAGATATATTGATTCAGCTCTACTTGGCTCACTGAAACAGTATCAATCCACAGTTGCCTGGCCTGTGGGATATTGAATGGTCGATGTCTACATATAATTTGTTCAATAAATTATGAAAAGTAATAAATATATATATTTTTTATAGTGTATTTCTCTTTCATCTTTGGCTCAATTAGAGACATTCCCTATAATGTCAAGCCGAGTTACTACAGTCTTCAATTATGTACCATACCCTGTCCTCTATGACATAGAATAAAAGACAAGTTGGGAATAGAACCGCTCAACACGGTCATTTCAAAACATTCTCAACAAAAAACACGAAAGCCTACCTTTCCAAATGCCATCCGTTTTTTACATCCCAAGTGGACCAACCGTCGGAATATATACGCTTTGAATATCTGAACCTCCCCTTTAGGAGAGAAATTCATTCTTCGCGCCAAAACACGGCTTTTCAAGCTCTTAGCCAGCTCTCTTGCCAAAAACACTTCCGTCAGAATTTTAAGGACCGGGTTGTACAATAATATCGGCGACGATTGGTCAAAATTATCCCCTATCCCCGCCCACTGGATTATCTGCCCCTGACTTTAGGGGATAATTTCGACCAATCGTCGCTGATAATATTGTATAGCCCGGTTCTATAAAATTCCGACCGGAAGTGTTTTTGGCCGGAAGTTTGAAAAGCCATGTTTTGGCACGAAGAATGAATTTCTCTCCTCGAGGGAGGTTTCGATATTCAAAGCGTATATATTCCAAAGGTTGGTCCACTTGGGAAGTAATAAACGAATGGCATTTGGAAAGGTAGGCTTTAGGGGGTTTTTTTTTCTGAGAAGGTTTTTAAATGACCATGTTGAGTGGTTCTATTCCCAATTGTATTCTGTGTCAGAGGACAGGGTATGGTGGATAATTAAAAACTGTAGTAACTCAGCTAGCATGACATTATAAGGAATGACTTCAATTGAGCCAAAGATGAAAGAGAAATACACTTAAAAAAAATATTTTAAAAAAAAAATCGAGTTAAAAATAAAAAATATTATTAATTTTTATGATTTATTGAAATAAAATTATACGTAGACATCGACCATCCAATATCCCACAGTCCAGGCAACTGTGTATCAATCAGACAACCCTTCTTCTCCCTTCTGTCCGTCATACTCGTGCCCTGTATATCATATTTATGTTCAAAGTGTACATAAGCATCGTTTGGATTCCATTTTTGTACAATGTAAAGTTTGAATGATTTCTGTATTCTCTTTGATAGCAATGTCCGCGAGGCTGATGCTCGCTGCCATCGACTGGAACAACACTAGAAGGGAGCAGAAGAAAGACAAGTCCGGAAAGCCTGCTACTTCTGTTGTTTACTCCAAGAGAAGGAAGATCTAAGTCTTGAAAAACCGGTATGGGAAGGCCAAATCTGACCACATGGGAGCGATTATGAAGAGAATTTATGAGGTCCACCGGGATAAAGTGCAGTTGAGGGGATTTGACCGTCCAGCCGAACTACCTCGGAATGTGGCCAAGGTGCCGAAACCAGACAAGAGAGAACTTGAAGAAAAGTTCAAATCCAGATTCCAGTAATTCGCAAACATGTGAACTGGCCATGATAGCGGTGTTTAACTTTTACAAGTGATAGTACATCTTCGCTCCGTCAGTAGTGCATGGCTGACTTCTTGGCTGCCCCCACTCCGTTGTGCAGCTCGGCGGTCAGGGGACTGGAATGGGCCATTCTCCCACTCACACCAACGACCTAGCCCACCGGGGTGGGATATCGGCCCTTGGAGGGGTGTAGTTGTCAGTAGGAGATGGGAATGGAACCATCTCTGACAAACTGCATCCCTTCGGGGTCGGTATTGCGACCTGGAAGTCATCATGTGACACCGTTCTTGGAGGGGGGGGGGGGAGATAATCATTACTGATCAAACAAAATCCTGGCTGGGCAAAGTTAGGGTGCAGTAAAAAGATCTGGTCATATTTATTTTTCTGCATACCTAGAAGTAAGGATCAGTTGATTGAATGATGTAAATAAAGGAAGAGAAATATGGATTGCAGCACCAGCAAATAATTCCTGCTTCTACCAAGGCCCTCATTAATGTTATGCTTTAATTTAAACTTTTATTGCACTGTGTCATTCCTGCAAACTAGGGATATTGCTTGTGATTGGATGATTTTTTTTTTTTACCCAAGAAAATTGCTCTGTGTGTACTGGACTTTAACCATGGTAACAGTGCTGTCTTTGAGAAAAGCTGGTGGGATGTGCCCTCCTCGGACATTTCCAGGACCATGATCCATAAGTCAAAGTGATTACCTGTGATTTCATACACTACACAGGTTAACATGGGAGAAGCTGTATTTTACTCTCCTCAAAGTCAAACAGAGATGAGTGGTAGTTTACAGGAGGGTGATCGCTCTCCTTGAAAATAGCCCAATGGGCTCCAATACCCCTCGGTTAGCAGTTATTGTCTTCACTCAACAATCCTGCATCGCATAAAATGCATTTTTAGAACATATGTAGGTTTGCAAAAATCTGATGCAGTTAGGTGGACTGGATTTCTCTCATCCTAGAAAACGTGATGTTAAATCTTAATTCTCTCTCTCTCATCTTAGAAATTCATCTTGAGCCAGGTCAGCATTTGCCAAGGCCTTAACTGATGGGAAACATTTTGTGCTGAGTTTATGGTAGAGCAGGAGCAAATTCTTAGCTCTAAATATACTCTTCTATATAAATATATCTCTTCAGCACACATCTGAACCATGGCCAGATGTATACATAGTTTCAGTTTTGAAAGCCTAGCTATATTTCTTCACGTTATATCATGATAAATAGTATTTGACCTAAAAAAAATACGTCAATGTCATTTTACTGGGATAGGCTTCTAATCAATCACCAGTTGCATATGTAATATGAATTTGAAGACTAGTTTTAGTCCTTCAAAAATTATAGCAAATATCAGAATTTGACCTTGATAAAATGTCAAGGTCAGTCATTTTCAATAGGCTTCTGACCCTTAACCAAATACATACATGGTATGAATTACAATGCCTGGCTATAATCCTTCTTGAGATACAGACGGACAGACAGACAGCGCTGACTACAATACCCTTTGGGCAAAATTTGCCCGAGGGATAAAAATGAACCACTGTTTTTAGTCTTGCTATGGAAAGCTTGTGACCGTTATCCAGGATGTCACATTTTGTGACATTTCCTTGGGAAACCTACAACTGCAGGTTACCCATCAACCAGGACCTGCTCATTGAACTATGTCCCCGGCCAAATGGCCAAAATATAGGGCAAATATAGGGATATAATGACCAAACTATAGGGATTTTACCATTCTATCTTTTTTAAATATGGATTGACGAGGACTTTTAATGTGCTGATATGCAAAAAGACCTGAGCTTCACCAGTCTGACTGGGGTGCGGCTTACTCGGGTTAGTTTTATACTATGCCTGTACTCATTACTGGGACAAGGTAGTAAAGAAGAAACAGTACAATTTAGTTTGGACACTTCCAACTCCGTCGCGTTATTTTGCAGGGTTCCCAGCCACTCGGGGAAATCAGGGAAAACAATTTTCCAGTCAGGAAAGAGAAATTTGAGAAAAATAGCCAACATCAGGGAAAACTCAGGGAAATTGAGTAGGAAAGAGAGGAGTCGCATGTGGCTGCCTATGTTGACACCAGGTATGCACATTTTCCTTCTCAACACCTCATTGAGGGCTTATCTAGCATAGCTTGAACTCTCATCAGGACAAATTCTTTCATAACTGCACGCAATGTGACTATGAATTCTGATCTACAACCGTCTCCTGGGGGGAATATTTCTCAGGATTTTGGGAAATTAATCGGGGGAAAAATCAGGGAATTTTGTTTCCATGAAAAGCTGGGAACCCTGATTTTGGAAGATTTAAATAAGCCAACTATTTGTGTATATGTATCGCAATAAATACAAGGTCAGAGCTGCGTGAAAGAGCATGAATAATCCCGAATGATCGTGATAGTACGAAAAATATGGAAAATGACAGCTTTACATGTACAGGGGTAAAAGCGTTCGGTGTCCGGTTTTTCACGTATATTATCGTTCTATTATCGTTTGAAACGCGTTTCAATAGCGTTCTAAACGCGTTTTGTATTCGTTTCGTTTGCTTCTCAAAGAACGCGTTTATACCTCGCAAACGCGTTTGATCATCGCTATGTTCATTTATCTTTCGTTTCGTTTCGCTTAAAACGCGTTTCACGAACGCGTTTATGAACGCGTTTGAAACGCGTTTTGAAACGCGTTTCGAAACGCGTTTTGGAAACGCGTTTCGGAACGCGTTTTATTGTTGTTGTTGTTAAATAAGCATCACCGTCCACACCACGGTTGCTTCGTCGGGCGAGAATACTATTTGGTCTGTGTTTTTTTATTTGTGCAATGGTTCGGCGACTGAGTGTTGATCAAAACCCGCATGGAGTCAAGGTCAGGTGAAATGCTTTTTCGGTTCGGTATCACACGCCTGACTAATCATTTCGCTCGGTACGGGAAGACAAATATTTCTTCGCTTGGTGAACGAAAAGATTTAAGCTTGCGTTTGAAACGCGTTTTGAAAACGCGTTTCTTAACGCGTTTTATTGTTGTTGTTGTTGTTGTTAAATAAGCATTACCGTCCACACCACGGTTGCTTCGTCGGGCGAGAATATTATTTGGTCTGTTTTTTTTTTATCTTTGTACAACGGTTCGGCGACTGAGTGTTGGTCAAAAGCTGCATGGAGTCAGCGTCAGTCGAAACGCTTTTTCGACTCAGTATAACATGCCTGACTAATCATTTCGCTTGGTACGGGAAGACATATATTGTTTCGCTTGGTGAACGAAAAGATTTAATCTTAGCGCAATATATAAACGAAACGAATTACCGGACACAGAACGTGTTTACCCTTGTATATTAAAGGCTATGCCACATAGATTTACAGCACAGGGATTATAATAGCGGCTGGGGAAAGCCCCGACACGTGGACTTCCTGGCCTGGTTTGGAAAATAAAAACACAAATTTGCACAAAGTCGAACGAAAAGAGAAACCCGTTCGAAACGCGTTTATAAAACGCATTCACAAACGCGTTTATAAACGCGTTTCGATCAGAGCAAACGCGTTTGACGAGGGAATCGCGTTTTGATAAAATAAAAATTAAGCGATATTGAAAGCGTTTCGTTTACTATAATCGTTTGGTAAGCGTTTGAAACGCGTTTACATTTCGTTCCGTTCGCGTTTCGTTAGGTCAAACTAAACGAAAATAACCGGACACCGAACGCTTTTACCCCTGTACTTGTAGCTTTGGCTAGAGAACTTGCCAAAATAGGTTGGATTTGTGATAAATGTATAAAAAAACCTTCAACATTCATGAATAGGGTGTATCCTGGAGGACATGTTTACTGATTAGATGGGTTTTCTTTGTTTGACGAGTGATTGATACCCTTCAATTTTTCAGACTTTTAAGAAGGGAAATACCTTTATTTCAAATGAAACGAACTCCGTTGTGTACTGTACAGATCTCTGCTTTATATCTATTTGTATATATACACACAATGTACATTTTCACGATATTATGGTAAACATAATAAAAAAAGTCTGCAAACATAATTGTTCAGTCCTCTTCACTTTCATCCTCTCCAGAATGATATCCTGTGTATTGTTCCTCTGGAGCCTTAGGGAATGCTTGCCGTATTGCATGGGTGGCACAAGCAGGTATGGTTCTCCTTCGTCCAGGTCCAAGTTTTCCATGGACCCACCATGTCAACTGTCTGTATGCAGCATAACGTAGACCACTGAAAATATCCACAGTACAACTTTTAATATTAGGAGTTGAATGACAACTCCACAGATGCTCCTCATCCGTCGTGAGCAATATATACCATGGAAAGTTCAAATAAATTATGGTTGGTTAATACATTTGTATTTACAGCGCTACAAGTATTGTCCATTGAGTGCATGGCAACAGTACGTTGTATCACTATCGGTCCCGTCAAACCATCTTCGAACACCAAGTCAATGTTGATGCTCTCGCTTGATCTTGCCTCGGTTTAGAAGCCTACCATTTCTTTTCAACATCAGCCTGACGAATGTTCAGGACCTAAATATCTTGGGCGAAAGCTAATGATTTGGCCCTTGACCCCAGTAATGAACAAGTATCAAATGGATGTTTTGACTGCAATGGGCAAGTGACAGATGCATAACATCTGAATGTTCGCGCCATGGTTTATGACAAATGTATCATCTGTAATATCGGGTAGCCCGAACTAAGGAAAGACGAAAAGCGATCTCTAAAACTTAAAACCTTGACCCAGGTATTTTCTTTAACCTAAGGCGGGATAAAATTAATTTCTTGTTTAGCATCATTTTTTGAAAAAAATCTGGGTAGGGAGGGCGGTTACTCTTATTCAAACAGAATTGCGAATTTTTGGTGCGATATTCTGGTGGCAGAATATGACACTTGGACTAAATGACATGCTATAGCCTACAAACACACTTCATGTATATTTCGTTCAAACTCTTGTTATTAAATTTGTTAATTAGGGTATGTTGTGATACAATAAATGAGGCTGAGCGATTCAGATCCATGATCAGGCTTTCGTAGAGTGGACAGTCCTATAAATTAGCCAATATAGTCCTATACACCTCGAGGGATGATGGTAAATTTTGAGTGGCCCTGAAAATGACTAGTTTATTGAACAGAAAAAATCGTTCGGCTTGTATCTGGATCTAGTTTCGTTAAATTTGAGTACATTTTATTTTATTGAGAATTCTACCTAAGTCGCTTGACTTGGTCTCAGAGAGACGACTCCAAAAATGACAAAAAAAATAATAAAAAATAAAATTTGGAGCGGGCAAATATTTTGGGGGAGGGCGGTGAGGCTAAACAGTAAGTTTTTTTTAACCAGCCTTAGGTAGAATTCTCAATAAAATAAAATGTACATTAAGTCGCTGGATTTCAGTCTCGGAGAGTCGACTCCAAAACTGAGCGGAAAAAATAAAATTTAGCACGGGCAAATATTTCAGGGTGGGTGGTGATGCTAAACAGGAAACATTTTTTTAACCAGACTAACAGTTTCATCGTCTTACCTGTTGTTGGGTGGATTGACAACCCAGTGATCTGCCCGAATGTTGTTCAAACCCACCAGAACATTTCTTAGCACCACTGGAGTGAGGCATAGTAATCGGAAGTCACCATTGTTAATGAGACACATATGGTTGTCTGAAAGTTGAAACAAAAGATGCACATCAAATTGAAGTAGTTAACAACAACCCACACAAAAAAACAGCTGTTATTTTCAGCGCCCCCCCTCCCAACAAGTTTTTCATCACCGCGTGAGCGTTCAGGGGAGGTGGAAGTGAACATGGCAAATTATTCATTATATGAATTATCAGAAAGATCGCATATCGTAGTACCATGCAGGTACAGTAATATTCGCTGCCATTTCCTTACAAACAAATAAAAATTACCTGTATTAGATGGAGCCGTCACTGCCTGAGTTGCAGGTTTATCTTGGCAGCAAAGACACTCCTTATCTCGCCCCAAGTGTTCTGTGGAACAGTGGCCACATTGACACCAATCCAGTCTCGCTATTCGGCCCACTTCCTCTTCCTCGCTACTTCCTTCCTCATCGCTCTCGCTCTCTCCTGACGATGAACTGCCGTCAATGTCATCGTGTTGTCGCCGGGGCTCGAACTGATAGGCTTGTAAACCATTCCTGTTCTCCCTTACATCAGTAATGAACGATTCATCTGAACTGGAACTTTCTCCGCCACCTGATCTTTCACCTTCCACTTCCACTTGGTCCGCCATTTTTCTTCGTCTTTTTTTTCCCCTCCACACAAAAGAGCGTAGGAGCCAGTTGACGTCACAACATTCGGCCGACTTCACCAAGATGGCGGCACGCATGAACTACAATGCGATATTTAATTGCGGATTTATCGGGTTGAAAAAAATCGCAAAAAATAATTGTTATGCTTTTTGGACACTGGGGACATTACTCTTCCGTATGGAATATGCTTTGACCATATGTTTTCTATTCCTTTAATAGTAAGTGTACCGCATACACTTTATACATGTACATTTAGTATTACGATTGTATTCTGTTGCGTTGGAACTCTCACAGTGTCACTGATCAAGCTCAATCTTCACTGTGCACAGAACAAACATTTATAGGACTGCTCGTTCACTATCACATGTTGGAAAGCGTGTGTTCTAATATTGGATCAAGTATTTGTTCTAGATCTTACTACGGAACATTATGAGACCGTTGTCTCGTTTCTTTATTTAAAAAACGGGGGTGGGTGTCGTATATCTAGCACATTGTTGTAGGTCTACATGTTATCCTGCTTTGGGACTTTACAACCCCACAGTTGTCATGTTTTTGTGCTCGTCCAGTGTAACTATTCTAGCCAATGTGACTCGCGTACTCGGGTCACGTGTGTTTCGGCGGTGTGTTTTAGGAGACATTTTGAGTGGAATTTAACGAAGTCTCGGTACCTATTTGAGTCGTTGTTGTTGGAATGTATTACAGGCATCACCCACGCCAAGATCAAAGTGTTTTGTTCTCTCCAGTGCGCTCTGTGTTCATTTCTCGATCACCGATTTGAATGGTTAGTTACTGGATAGATGACAGTGCAAATTTCATGTGTTTCTGATTGGCTGCAGATCCGTAGTCGTATAGGAGGGTCATTCTCAAGGAAAGGCACATTTTTCACTTGGAAATATCTCAAAATCAACATCACCAATGACTACAGAATTTGATTTTAACAGAGTCTCCATTGACAAAACTCTTTATAATTCGTACAATAAATGCAGACATTCCGAACAATAAACTTAACTTACCGGTGGAGTTGTCTTCAATCATGTCAGTGGTGTTACAAAGGAATGATCAGTATATTGGGCACTAAGAGGACAGAAATATGAAGATACACACATGCTAGGCAATAGATTGTATGTAACTATGACTAATTATGAAAAATATTGAAGTTAGGAAAACGAGTTTGCTTTTAATATCCTAATTATGCTACTTAGCTCACCAAAATCAACCAATTGGACCGCATGTATCAACCATTCATGTAGATTCTGTATAATAAAACCTATTTATTGTTGATGCTGACTTTAAACTGATCGAGTTTGTTTCTTTTTCAAAATATGGGACAATTTAAACAAGTTTTTCTGAATTTCTGGACCATTCTTGCATCCGTAGCACCACTGACAATTCGGTAACACTACTGACCTAGTGTAACACATACCATTGATTAATTTGTTCATAGACGCAAAAATGCAGTTGCAAATGAAGAATATTTATTTATTTATTTATTTATTTATTTATTCAATATATTTATACAGGGTAGCCCAACTCAGCCAAGATGGCTGCTTTCCAGTGGGGCCCTGTCACATACATCTCATACATACACAAGTAACAATAAGCAAACAATAAATAAATAAAAAAGGAAATATACAGAGTAAGAAATATGTGCAAATGAATATAAAATCAGGGGTTCTCTCTGATAAAATGTTGGTGTAATAAACAACTATCAAGACAATACTATATTAAAACATGTTGTATAATATTCTTTTTAAAGGTGTTAAGAGATGGACTATTACGGAGTTCGTGTGGTAGACCATTCCATAATTGAGCATCCTGATATCTAAAAGTACGTTGGCCAGTGTGACCAGTGGCCCTCTCTATATACAGTTGATTCGTTTCAGCTTGTCTGGTAGATCTTGCGTGCACTGACGATACATATTTAAAATAATCTTGGAGATAAACAGGTATATCACAGTTCAGAAGTTTAAAAACAAAAGTACACTTGTGCATTCTAAAACGTTGATTGCAATTTCCCCAAGACAGTTCAGAAAAAATATCAGCCGTAGACCTATGTCTTATTTTACACATTACAATAACTCTAGCTGCTCTGTTTTGGAGTTTCTGGATTCGGGTTATGTGTTTCTGAGAGCAGTTAGACCATACAATATCACCATAGTCAATTATAGGCAGGATCATTGAATTGTACAGCAGTTTTGCGACATTTTTCGTGATAAAAGTTCTAAGACGACTTAAAGCCGCTATTCTACCAGAGATTTTATTACAAAGGTTGTGTATATGAGTATCCCATTTAAGATTATTGTCAAACCATAGGCCCAAATACTTAAAATCAAACACTTGTTCAATAAAAGAACCAGCTTATGGATAAGTTAAAATGTCCAGAAGACGATACTCGTTGTTGAGAACCTAAAAGCATACACTTTGTCTTATTAACATTTAGAGTCCGTCTGTTCTGATAAAACCAATTTCGGACAGAGTTAAGATCATCTGACATTGCTGTTTCTATATCTTGTCGGTATTTGGATGAGTAAATAAAAGCAGTGTCATCAGCATATAATACAACATCACAGTTATCATGGTTATGTACAGCTAAAGGAAGATCATTTATATACAATATAAATAGCAGAGGGCCCAAAATGGACCCTTGTGGAACCCCATACTTAACTGAGAGAGGCGAGGATGTAGTGCTATTAAAAGAGACGCATTGGGTTCTGTTTAGTAAATAATTTTGAAACCAACGTATTCCCGTCCCAGTAACGCCAAGTTTTCTCATTTTTTGTAACATTAATTTACAGTCCACATTATCAAATGCTTTCTTCAGATCGGGAAATACAATGCCTGTTAAAAGACCTTTTTCCATATTACTAAGGACAAGGTCCGACACATGAAGAAGAGTAGTGGTAGTAGAGTGAGATGGCCTAAAGCCGGACTGGAATCTATTTAAGATTTTATGTTGTTCAATGAAACTATATAAGGGGGCAAAACAGGTATATGAAAACCCTTCTGATAAAACTGAAATGTAACACTAGTCACAACCCGGTAACGCCAGTGACCTCGAGTAACACCACTGATCTCGTGTAACAACAGTGACCAATTTGTTCATAGAGGCAAAACTGCAGCCGTGAGTGAAAGCGATCTAGGGGCAAAACACGTATATGGCAAGACTCCTTAACTTAGTATTATTTGGAAGAAAGGTAAATTCAAGTTGTACTGAAATTTGGAGCAAAATTATCATTATTGTCAATGGTGTTACCCTACAAATAGTAACTCCACTGACAGGTAACACAACTGACATTTTGGAAGGAATTAATTGTTGCTCCCTCGTTTTTTGTCGTGACGGTCCAAAAACAATGATTTTGTAATTCATACGTACATTTCTTTATTACCAGTTAATATTTTTACTCGGGAGCCACTACATGTTGATCCTGACGCGTAACCACCAGTGACCGGTAATAAACATACGCCGAAAATTTGGAGCTAGAAATGACTGAAATACTGAAAAGAGTTTCATAAAACACTTCTTATGGAATCTCAAGTTTATCCGCGCTTGGAAAAGAAACCGCCTGGTGGCAAATCTTTGTTTCTAATTTAAGCGTTCGCTTTTTGGCTCCGATTTCAGTTACAGTAACACCAATGACCCGAAAACCAGTTACAGACCTTTGACCATGCCATTTTCGCAAGATAATCTGCCCTTGTAAACAATATATTCATATATTGAAAGAACAGATGCAGCTGGTTCCCAAAAAGGTAGAATAATGTAGAACAAAAGAATTTCTGGCAACTTTATCGTGGTATCAAGTAGGTCACTACAGCCAGTGACAGGTCTATTTTACCCTAAATTGAGGGTTCTGGTGAAAATTTACCCGAAAAAATCAATTGGGACAGTGCTTGCAATAAGTTATTCGTACTCTACTAAATGAATACTACGAACAATCTGATTTTTTTCAGCCATAAGACTGGTTAGAAGAAAATTTGGGTCGAGTGACACGAATTGCGCCTTTCCTTGAGAATGACCCAGGAATTAAAACGGTTTGACGAAATGTAAACGGACATGTCATCATTACGACCACAACAGCTTTCGCTTTTCGTATTCACTGTGATTCTAGCCGTTTAATGGCGGGTGTGTCCGAGTCTCTAAGTCTACCGTTCGAGAAAGTTATTGTCATGAGAACTCGCATCCCTTTTCGCTGTAAACGATTCCTGGATGTAGGCTCGGCGGGGCGACTTGAATATGGGGGGGGGGCAGACGGGATGGGACAGGGAGGGGGTTGCCCACGTTGCTTCGAAAATAATTCGCCGATGATATTTGTCAGCTATATCCACCCACCCAAGTGAAAAGTTGCACTGTTTTATGAACACAAACTATTGATGGACATTGTGCTGTTCGTTGATTAGACAGAACGAACTTCATGGAGAAATTGAGACGGGGGGACAGGGGTACTCTCGCGGAAAATTTTGGAATTTCAGACGGTTCCCTACACATACATGTATCTGTCCCATTTCAAGGCACATCAGGAAAATACCCATCAAGTTAAGAGTGGATTTATAGATAAACATACAACAACCCGGAATGGATGACGAAAGGTAAGGTCCAAAACAATTAATATCTTTGGCATCCGTGTCCACTCCAGTTATAAGGTTTAGTTTTCGTTTCGGCAACTGTTTAGCGCGCGGCTATATCCGTTGCGGCGAGTACTATCGAATTTGTGCAGATTGTTCGAAATTCGGTCAAAGGTATAATTGGAATACGTAATACCGCCAACCGCCAACCGCCAACAGCCAAATGTTTCAAGTTTAAGAGAACAAACAGCTTTTTGGGATATAGCGCCTCGTGATTTTCTTTATACAGCACCAGGGACTAATACACATCGGTGGATTTACAGGTAAAGAACAACAACAACAACAACAAGGTTTGTGAAGTCTAGATTAGACCTCACTTTTCTCCCAACGCAGGTTTCAGAGTGTTAGCTAAGCAGGCCGGGAAAGGCCTATTTTGGCTGAATGACGTCATAAATCCTGATCCCAATTAGGCTGAATTAATCATAACCCAAAGTGATCGTTTTTTGACAATGATAAATATCTCAAATTATGAATTGACCACTTTTGGTGCTAAAATATGGAACATGTTTTCTCCGATACTATGAAATTTATGACGTACATTTGCTTATGAATTGTGCAGGAAAGTGAAATATGTTGTTGTCTCGCAAAAAATGATAAATCCGATTGATAAAACTTTGCCGTTTATAAATTTTTAGATGGAAAAAAATATTTCGCTCACGTTCATACCTGTCGTTGTTGTTCTTACCGCCATGTTCTGGTCGAAGTCGAGGCCACGAGTGTCAACTAATCGATCATTATTTTATCATATTCGGCAAGAAGCATCAGGGGAGGTAATCCTGTGAAGAGCTCATGCCGAAGACAATTTGGTATTGAATTGAATTGAATTTTATTCTCTTGATCCTGCACTCTCGCGTATTTCTCATATTTTATGAATTATCGATTAATTACGCCTGGCAGTTCAAGTCAGAGGCAAACAAGATGGTGGCCAAAACACGCTGTCGTTTTGGAGAACAGTTTGACTTTGAAAAAATACTATAGAATGGTAAGTAATCTGCATGAAATATGAAATTTACAGTTTTCTAGAGAGGAGATCCGGAACATTTATTATCTTTCCAAGTCGTGGTCTTTGGATGAACTTGATGAAACACTTTGGGTTATGATTAATTCAGCCTAATTGGGGTGAGGATTAATGACGTCATTCACAAACTGGGCGGAATCAGCCCTTTTGTGGTAATTCAGGCCTTTCCCCGACCTGCTAAGAAAATTAGCATTAGCTTGCCCGAAAACATCGGCTGGGGGAAGCTTTACTTTTTATTGATTAATTGTTGTTGTTATGGCCCGTAATTCAATTCAATTCAATTTTATTGTATAAAACACTTCAAAGGGGTCACATACAAACAAACAAATAAGGGACATAATCCATAACTGAACAAAGATAGGTACCATACATGTATGGACATGCATGTCTTTCTGATAATTATTCAGAAATCAGATCTTCATATGGCTAAGTTTAATAGCTGTTCATAGGGAAAATCATGTGTCATGAACACACACTATGAAATAAATAAAATTTGTAAGCCGAACATACCGTATACTTTCATACAATAGACCCATTTTAAATTTGATTTATTACATATCATGTTTTAGTGTGGTATGATATGATATGCGATATTTATCGTATTAGAATACATGGTAGTCGTCCCCACAATACAAACAAACAAATAGAACAAACATGAGAGCCAGTGAGGGACACATGCTCACATGAATAACAAGAGGACTAAAGCCGTAAAGCATACTTTATCTTGCAATAGCAATTAATGAGACAATCAAAGGATACTTTCGCTTACATTAGCAATATGAGAGGACTGAAGAATTAATACTATAAGTTATGCCAGTCGATGCACCGGAATTCAGGGTGGTATTGAAAAGTTTTTTTTCCCTGTGTTCATGAATATACACAATCAGCAAGGCAAAAGTAAGGAAGGCATAATCAAGGTTGGATAACGTTTCCGCTCGGCTGCATGTATTCTCTCGGTCCACAGGTGTTGTCTGTCCGTGTTACACAACAACTGTTCAATCGATATGTCAACTGGTCTTCGGAACAGCCTAGTACATTATGCAAGTCAGGGTAATTAATTAACCAATCAAAACAATAAAATTTCCTCTATAATTTCACTTGCATTTACAATAAGGGAGGACTGACAGATACTTTCAATTGCAACAATATTGCTGAAGGATACTTTCACTTGCATTCATAGCACAGGAATAAGCAGGATAACAAGAGAGGACTGGAGGATATAAGCTGTACTACTACCACATGCCTTTTGGCTGATAAGGGTAGTTTTGGGCTGACCCGGTCTGCTCCAGTCTGAACACTAGCTAAATAATATATAGCCCTCACGAGTATGAGGGGTATAGGTCGGCCCCAGTCACCTCCAGCGAGGGTTTTATATAATTTTATTACGAATCACCCACCTCTGAAACTGCCGTACATCTAATCTCTATCCCCTCCTGCGCACTATTATAAAATCTTGCGCACTATTGTGAAATAGTGACGAATATATCGCCGTCTGAATTTTCCAGTCGAAAACTTCAACTCTCTACGCGCCATGTTGGTAACGTCACGTACATGTATATATGTGTATATGGGCCGTTTGCAATTGAACATGGCGTGTATAAAGTGGAAATTGTCGACTGGAAAATTCAGACGGCGATATATTCGTTACTATTTCACAATAGTGCGCAAGATTTTAAACTAGTGCGCAGGAGAGGATAGAGATTAGACATGTACGGCAGTTTCAGAGGTGGGTGATTCGTAATAAAATTATATAAAACCCTCGCTGGAGGTGACTGGGGCCGCTGGAGGTGACTGGGGCCGACCTATAGCCCTCATACTCCTGAGGGCTATATATTATTTAGCTATCTGAACACATGTTCGTCTTACAGCTTTCTCTCACCAGGTCATGCCCCATTTCATATGTCTGAGCTAGGCTGTTCAGTAGTTGGTCAAATGGCCCACATATTGTATGGCGGGCAACTGTGAACTTCAGAGACAGAGACCACATTTAATGAGAAGTTAATAGATTGTTTGAAATAATGCAAATGAATGCAGTAAATATAATACTGCATCATGAGTTACATCAGGGATACAATTTTAACAAAACTATTGTATTCCAAAGGCAAGTTACAGGCTAGAGATCCAGAGTTATGTTTTTGTTATTCCCGGTCACTTCAGTACGAGTTACATGTAGGCTATACTTACTAGTATCCTCATAGGCATCAACAAGAATGGTTCATTTGTACCCTTTGTTGTAAGAAAGCTTAAGAGATCTATATTTTTACTTCAAATTTTTTGTTCAATCAGAAAGTATATTTCAGTCAAAAATGATATTTTGAAAATAAAAAAAGTTCCATTGAGGATTCTATTAAATAAAAACTAAAACATTTTTTGTGTGTATTCTTGAATGTGTTTTAGGCCCAGCTTTTCAAAAACATATACATCATTTTGTACAAGTATTTATTAGTGTTACGAGTGGTCATTCACCCCCATGACTCATTTATCCCCATGGGTTCATTCACCCCATAGGTTAGTTTATAAGGATAGGGAGATCGAGTGCCCTTTCTACACTACTCAACGCGCATGCGCAGTCGACCTATTCAACTGTAGGGTGCAAGCCCAGCCCATAGAATCTCAGGTAGTGAAAACCCCAGATCTCTCGCCCCACCCTATCCCGCGCCACACCTATGCGACCCGCTGTGCAGTGAGTAAAGCGAAGGAGGAGGAGGAGGAGGACACGCCATGAATTATACAAGGGAGATCTGTCTGTGGTAATCTTCTGGAAGTAGAAAGGCAAATGTTGTAGGCTATGTGAAAAGTTACGTAATCTGAAGTCCCATGCTAAAATCTTGTTGTTTAATCAGCGACAATGTCTTGAGATAAAAAAATAAAATATTTCTTATATACAGTCTAGCTTCACTATAAGGCATCTCGATATAGCGCTGATTCTGATATAAGATGGATGCTGTGATGTCCCCCAAATTAATTAGTGCATATCATTTCAACCCTTTTATAAGACTGAAAATCTATTTATAAGGTGGTTTGAATTTGGTCCCCCAATAACAGCTTGATAGCGAGGTTCCACTGTATAAGAAAATTGGCTATCTGAGCTTGTGGTGTAATATGTTTCATCAACACATATTTAGGTACATATATGTGTAAAGAGTTGGTCTCGGACCATTGAGCTACAAATGTAGCTTCATAATTCTCCATTCTCATTGACTGTACAAGTCAACTGGACAAATTGCCCGCATGTGGTGTGACAGTGGTCTAAACTTTGAAGGAGCTTCCATGAATGGACCTCACCATACTGATAACTAGTTTTAATGAAGACCATATTCGGACAAGCAGGTGGTTGGGTGAGTTGGTTCCTGTTGCTTCAATGCATTTTGCTGAGAATCAACAGAAACTTGATAATGTGATGTCTAGCACTGTGTTGTCCTTATTGCACCATGAAAGTGTCCTGTCTGTGTCCTGTGCGCTGTCCTCAGTGTTTTATAGGGTGGATGGAGGGTGTCTGGTTCCATGCTGCTTCAAAGATTTCTTTAGCAGGAAGAAAACCGAGCTGGGTGGTGCTTAGCTGGTTCCTTGTGATATACATGTAGCTGAAATATTGTTGAAAGTGACATTCACTCACTCATATTTCAACAATGCAGTCAGTAGAATAGGACCTAGAATGAACACTGACCCGAGCCTTGCTTTCATAGATATATGTAACTTCTATATTGCAGAGAAGCAGCCTTTCTACATTTGTGTTTGGGTGTTAATTTTTTCGGGATGTTTTGAGAAATATTCAACTGGAGTTGAGGAAAATGTGCACGGTAACCGAGGTGAATATGGGCAAAAAAAAACAACTGAAACTGCTCTCCATGTTAAATAAAATTCACTTTTTCTAAATTGAATTTTTTATTTTTTTTAATAATTTTCTTGTTGTTTGCCAGTTCTGTATTTCATAGAAGTTTTTTTGTAAACTTATAAACCAGTTTATACCTAAAAATAAAATAAAAACAGGAGATTTTGTGACAACAGATGAAGCTGAATTGCACAACTTATTACATGTCAAATACTAAATCTTTCAACAGTTTTACAGTAATATACAGCAAAGTGAAACTATAGTAAGACCTACAATAAGGCATAATACATGCTAAATTGATGTTTGCTGCATAAATTCAGGGCAAAGTTTGTGTTTTTGCACTACCTGCATCGCCTGTTATTCACAGTAAATTGACTCAGTGTTCACATGTAATGTTTTAACATCCCAATCACCACTTCAGTTTTCTTTTACTTGGTCACATTGTCATGTACATGTACATGTTCAAATACAAGTGCACACTAGTAGAGAACATCTCTCCAGCCCAGCTTTAGATTCATTATACATGTACAGGACTAACACAGTTGGGTCACTGCTTCAGCCACATGATCAGGACCGCCTCAAGACTCTAGCTGTGGACTAAACTCCAGCCTATTGAAAATGGATATCAAACTTTCAATTGGCAGTCAGTGACACCTTGTTGAATAACGATGACCATAACGGTCTATTTCAGTTATCAAGCAGAAAAACAAAGTTAAATGGAACAAATTTTTAATGACAAACTGTGAAATATATTGATACAGGACCATCCTCATTTCATGTGCACATATTCTTTTATTATTATAAAAATGCAGTTTGACATCGCAGAGGATGTTTAAATAACATGTTACCTAATGTCACACACGTAACATTTGCGTTACTTATGTGACATATATATTTAAAATGGCTATCGTAGATGATTCAACTCTGACTTGAACCTTATTTTATGAAATTAAATAACTAAACAGACCTGAAGTAGAAGCTGATAGAAACAAATCTTGGGTGATTTACACTGGAAAATGAGACATGAGGGTAAATGACCAAATCTTCACAACTATATTCAATGTCATGCACGTAACACCAAAAAGTTTCTGTCCGTGGTTGACCGGGAAAACTGGGTGAAACATTAAGCTAAGGACATGCTATGAGAATATGCTCCCTAACTTTTATCAAGAAGATTTTCTTTTTCGCTTCACTGTGGGACTTCTCCACAAAATATAGAAAGGGATCCTGTCACACCCGTAACGCACGGCGTTATATGCGTGACAGATATAAAACTTGTCTATCATATCACTTATCATGCCTGAATGTTCATGCCTGAATGGTCATGAAATTGAATTATTATCTATGTGAAGCCAAAGTTAGAGAAACAAGGTTTGACCAAGTCATATTTGAAACTGTACCATGAGGAAAAACAAAGATTACTTTTTCAACTATTCAAGTGTCATGCACGTAACACAGCTTTTGTATTGATGAACAAGGAAAAATACTGAAGGAAATGTTGAAACGAAGACAAATAATTCGAATACATAGTGATTATCTTTCATGAAAAGAAAATCCTTTTTCACCAAATTGTGATATATCTAGGCAAAATTCCAGTTTTTTGACATTGAATATGTCAAAATTTGCCCGAAATTTGCAGTCCTAACATTTCCCATGGACTCTCGTCTGAAAATTCCTCTTTTGAATCAGATAGTATAAACTCCTATGTGAAATAAATTCACAGAGACAACATGCTACCAGTCATGTAAAATTACCATGTCTCATAATTGGTGGAATTGCCCAAATGCATATGCTTTGAATGGATTGTAAAAGGCAAAGTTACTAGCTACATGTATCCAGTACTTGGCGATCGGATCTCAAACTCAGAGATGGCATACATGTATCATCCAACAAGTCATTAATATCACAATTTTCAGGATTTTGAAGCTGTCCAGGACATTCTACACCCTGCTAGGGATCAATAGTACTAAATTGGCCTGAACTTTTCAGAACATACCCGTGATGTTGCGCTCTCCCGTTTATGAGACTTCTGACAATATATTTTGAGGTCAAGCTCCATCAGAAAATGTTCACAAAAAAAAAAATGAAGATGGCTGCCAATGAGACTTCACATTTTTGTCATATTCTAAAACTATGTATAACTGCTTCGCCTTTGGCAATTTTTGTGAATAAACTCGATTCATTCACATGCGTTGGAACTTGGCCAGGGCTGAAATGGCATAAGGGCATCTCTTAATTAAAGTCATTCATATGTTTGTGTGAGCTTACACTGGGCTATTCTGGCAACCAGTATGTTAATCTATGCAGTATGAAATGAGGGAAACTTTCACTGTCATTCTAGTAGCCTACAGCCTTCCAAGATAATACCAACTGTCAATGCATGTGAATGTGTTTGGATTGTATGGTTAGCTGTGATTAGATTCTTCATCAAAATTATATTGCTGTAGCATGTTTATCATTGCACTAGAAATTCAGCAATTTGTGTCTAGTTATAAAGAGTTGACTGTTAGAAGACCCGGAGTGTTACAGCAGTCGAATGGAAGATGACTTTCTTCAATTAGTAAGCAGTATCTTGAGGCATCTGGGCCATTGGTCAAGTTTTCAGTCTCAGATATCCTGAGGCAATTGCCAGTAGACATGGTAGAATGATAAGTTAAACCAGGTCAAATGTCTGTAAGTTTCAACAGCCAGAGGGGGTCTTCAGCTGAACATCATTATACCAGCCCAAATTTACATGCATACTTTTAACATAAAATGATGGGGCCCAAAGCCCAAAATGCATATCAGCTGGTAAGACTATTTTATAAGAGGTTTATGTTTTCATGTATCACCAGCATCAATACATGGTTAGAATAATGATTCGGATTTGGGTTTTACAAGTCCTGGGGTTTCAAAATTGAAATAAATTTGCCAGAGAAATATCTGAAGGCCCAATATAAATTGCATCCGGACTTTTTTTGTCAACTTATAAAATCCTTGAAAATAAACTTGAAGAATGTATGGTCTAATTTGATTTTCTATTGAGCTTGAAAGTACAGTTTTTGTTAAAAAAGGAAGTTAAAAATAAAATTATTCATCAATACGACATCAAATCTATAAACATCTGATAGAACTGTAGATCGTGAATGTTCTGATAATTCAATAACACGTACTGTTAACTAACCAATCATTCCAAAATCATCAACCTACAGAACTCTCTCTGTATTGGTACTCAAGTACCAGTAGAAAAAATCATATCAATGAATGCCTGTCATTGCATGCCAGGTATGCGAATAGATCATTGCCAGACAAATTTATATCATATTGCTCGAAAGCTCTGATTATTGTCTTCGAAACTAGATGAAAAGTTATGAGTATATCTCTAGTTCACTGAAACTCGTGACAGTGATACCATTTTGAAAGAGTACAAGCCAGAAAAATGCACGAAAGTATCCATTATTTCAGTTTGACTATTCTACCTCGATTTATAAAATGTTGAACAGTTTACAAGGTTTCAAACTCTAACAATGGGAGAATGCTGAAATTGTGAACCTAAGAAATGAGCATCGATCTAATCAAGTGCCGTTGCAATACGATGTCACAATTTTTTGTCTCCCCGACGCCCAGAGGGCTAAAAGGGGACTATATATAATATTGGGGTCTGTCCCTCCGTCCGTCCGTGCATCCGACTTTGTTTTTTTGACAATGGATTGTGAAAAACTGAACGGATTCTTTTCAAATTTTGTATGTGGGTACCTCGTCTTAAGATCTCGATTGGGATTTTCACGCCGATCCACCAATTTAAATTTTGTTTCCGTGCAATAACTTTTGAAAACCTGAACGGTATGTGGGTACCTCGCCTCAAGATCTCGCTCGGGATTTCATTTCTGGACAATAACTACTGAAAACTTGACCAGATTAGGACTGAAGCAGTAATTGTGGGTACCTTGCCACTGGAGAGAGAGAATTAAGTTTTAACATCGCATTCAGCAATATTTCAGCTATATAGTGACCATTGCCACTGGACCTCACTTGGGATTGCTCTCCATCCTGGGTACTGACCATTACAGTTCCAAGCCAAATCAATTGTTTCAACATCGAGGAAAATCAACCGCTCAGGTGTTTATTCATTATTGAAGAGGCAATGTGTTCAATCACAACTGTTGCATTTTATCACAATTATGACAATGCGTGAACACTGCATGCAGAGACAGAGACTGAATCGTGACAAAATGAACTGTCAATATGAGTGAAGAATTATCGAAGTCTGATGTGCTTTGCCCAAGAATGAACAGTACAATACTGGCAAATGTGAGAAAATTGCCATTATCTCATGATAATGACTATTTTTCTCATCACAATGACGAAGGCTTCTAAACCTAATTCAGAGAGTTTGATGCTCTTTTTATGTTGATAACTTTATTTTGAGTGTATAGAAACAGTATATGTACTTGAGTTTGGCTGGTTAGCCCTGCTCTTCCAAGCTAGTTTGATCATGATTGAAAGTTTTTGTCCTTGCAGAACCTGGATTTCGAATCTCTAGTGTACAACTGTATATTCCCTTTGAACATAATAATCTCGGTGTATGCAGTTTCTAAGCTGCATTGAGTTTGATTTCTGTACCTGGGTCAAAGAAGTGGTACATGTACACCATGCAGCCATGCCAGCTAGCTTAGCTCTTTGAGAGTGAAATGTATTTGACCAGGCCAAGCAACTTGTGACTATGTCACCTTGGACCGAGCAGCATGTGGTTGGTATAAAATTTGACCTATATCCCTAAGACTGCATGTAAAGTTAAATATACACTGTCACTGCATCAGGTCCTCATTTCAAAGCAGTCCAAATATGAGTGGCCACATTCTGGCTAGAACTGATACACAATCCATTGGTATTGGCGAACTCAGGATATTCCATTAGGAACTTCAAGTTGACATTGACTTGCTCACATGTATACCGGAAATAATGATAGGGAAATGTTTTGAATGGACTGTTTATGATTCCTAATGAGATGAATAGTTGACTTATTATTTCATGTTTTAGTGAAACTATTGACTTTGTTAAATTGTTATTCTGGGTGAAACCTTAAACTGGAACCATCACAATTTGTATATTGAATTAAAAATTCACTTTATTATTTATCAATAAAATTATTTCCATGATCAAACGATCAATGTAATCTCCCAGATGGGGAAAAGTGAAAATATATGAACAGTAGATGATCATCTGAAATCATGCCTTAATGCACAGGCATGACAGGCAGGCTTTTTGTTTTGTTCTCTCAATAATGTGTAAAAGGTAGATTTGGTAAATGTATCATGGGGCTTGAGACTGACAAACTCGACACTCAGCACTTTCGAATTTTGGCCAATGTGAGAATCCAAATATTCCCTGACATGTCGGGACTGAATCATGTTTGAAGTATGTGATCCTCGTATTCCAATGGCTCATCCCCGGAAAAATATTAATATTCAAAGACCTTACTGCAACTGATGCTCACTGCATTCAATTTTACTCTCAAGTTTCTTACAGCAAGGCTTTAAACATTGGTGGGACCATTATACATGCAGCAAGCGTGCAAGATTTTCGCTTTCAAGCTAGATAATAATAATTGGATACTTCGGCACATACATGTAACATTTCGGCACACATTTCGAAATGGGACACTTAAAGCTGTAAAGGTAATGTTACTTCTCATATATCATTCGTTGAAAACTAAGTCACAACAGCAAGCTGCTCATTTGGCCTATCCTGAGATGTTTTTGTTAAAACTGCATAACTGGTCCAATTAAACACCCCCTCATTGTGTTAATTTTCTCCTGATATTTTTTCGCACCTGAACCCAATGTCTCTCCTCTCTGCTCTAATACAATCTGTCCTTAGTTGCGGTTCATAAAAAGGCGAAAAAAATAATTTGCATTTGATGTGGTACATGTACAAAGGAAAAGGAGTTATCAAATAATACAGAATGAGACTTAGGCTTAATCATGATAACTCTCGGACATCTTACATACATGTACTTCTAGTTGTCTTGTCATGCATTGTATACATGTAACTGTCGCGAGATTATGAAATAAAGCACAAAGGTGCCTCAATATAGTGCTGAGGCTGCTGAAAATTAATGGTTTGTTTCCTGAAACCAGCCCCCATCTATCATGTCTATATTTTGAGGGCAAATAATTAAAATTCATGAAGGATTTAGATTTTCATGAGTAAAACTTGCTCATTTTCTTTATATTTGTATACAATAATTGATTATTGCACTCGGCATGTATATTTTTACAAGCAAGGTTATGAGAAACCGACAATTAACTGTGGCCTGATTCTGATATTAGACAGATGTGGTCATCCCCCAAATTAACAAATGCATATCATTTCAGCCCTTGTGTAACAGAGTTATAGGGAGGTTACACTGTACCTGCAAGAAATAACAATCCAGGAATGCATGGCACTATATCTCACCCCAACTATAGATGGACGAATGGATTTACTTTCGACACCATCTTTGATGGTTCATAAGAGCCTTGATTTTCCCGCTTCCAAAACATAAGGGCGACAAGTTACATTAAATTATCCTGGGATAAGTATCTTGTCATGTTTTATACAAAATATATAGTCGTGTACGTAGGCCAACTCAATACAAGACTTGTGTCCTTTGCAGAACTTAAACGGTTTACTTTCAGATGAGCAAAATGGATTTCGCTCCGGGAGATCTTGTGTAGACCATATATTTACGTTAAATAGCATCTATGAAGAACAGAATCTCGTCAGGTTAAGAAGTATATGCTTGCTTCATTGATTTTCAGTAAGCATTTGATTTGGAAAATAGAAATTTATTATTTTATAAGCTTTTAGATAATGGAGTGAATGGACATGCAGTTTTATAAGGCTATAAAATGATGTATGGGAATACAATGTCTGCTAGTAAAGTTAATTATTATCTGACAACTTGGTTCGAAACACGTCTTGGGATCAAACAAGGTGATACCCTCTCCTCACCCTATTTGCAATCTTTATCAATGGGCTTATTGAGGAATTGAAGCAATGTGATGTGGGAGTTAGATTAACAGAGATTTGAAAGTGTCAGTCTTAGCATATGCTGATGATTTAGTAATTGTTTAGCCGAAAATGAAGTTGATATTACAGCAAAAACTCTGTCCGATTCTGCTGGAAGGGCTCTTGCAGTGGTTATAAGTAAATGTAAATCAATATCAGATCTTGGCTTTCAAACTTACACTTCGCTCTTTAATAAATGTGTATTGCCTGTATTAAATTATGGGGTGGCAGTATGGGGTGTTCATATCAAAAAATTTTAAGCTGGTAATAATGTAATGAATAAAGCACAGAGATAATTTCTTGGTATGCACAAACTATTCGCCATCGGATGCAGTTTACAGAGTTTTGCATGACCATCATTACATTTATTAAGTAACGTGGAAATTATAAGCTACTGGAATCGCTTATTATCAATGGATGTATCTAGGTTACTTTGCGATGTAACTTGTAATGGCCACCGGAGCTCTTTTATAAAAAATATTCTTTATGAGGTCAATTTGAACCAGGTTTTTGATGATTTTGCTACATGTATGTGTAATTTAAATGATCTCCATAACAGACTAAAGAGGCAAGATGCGGATAGGTGGTCTCGGACTATTAGACAGAACCCCAAACTACGTATCCCTATACTGAATTCAAACATGAACATAAAACAGAAAGCTATGTTCTGCTTATAAGTAAATTTGAAAGATCATTATGTGCCCAATGAAATTGTGGTGAAGTAGGTCATTTCAGAAGAGAAAATATCGAGTTGCGGATTTGTGAATTCTGTAATAGTCGAGATGTGGAAGATGAAATGCATTTTAAATTTTATTGTGAATTCTACCAAACAAAGATTTACAGTTATTAAGAGATATTATCTTTTCCAATAGGGTTATAGTGATGGTGAAAGATTGAATTATTTGTTTCAAAACCACACGAGAAAATTTTGTCATTTTATCAAGCATTTTATCAAGCTGGCATACTGCAAGAAACATGACTTTTTGTATCCAAGGCGATCCACATGACAATTGATGATAGGTTACTAGAATAAGGGTTCAGAGTGGTTGATAAGTCCTGTATAGGACTGGGTATGCTATTACATGTATTTGAGCACTTCAATATGACTATGTTCCTACCACTATATCAGTTACTTTGACCAGGCTTTACAGAACAACCAGATGTGTGTGGGAAAGTCTCTGAATAGAGCTAACAAGCTTAAATGGGTGCAGCATTTCAAAGATAATAAACAGTTTAGTGTGCCTTTAATGTATATTTAACAACCTTGTATCTCCCCCCAAGATACAACTGCTCAGTTTCCATTAAGTTGAACAAGCTGACTACAATCACAACTGCCAGTGTGCCACATAAATTTCCTTTTCCAGGTTGTTCTGTTTAGCATTTCAACAAGTCTATGAGCCCATGTCTAGAATGTTGTTTTTATACACTAACTTCATTCATTTGATATTGCCCAAAATGTCTCCTGATCTGGAAATACAAAAAATTCTCCTATTGTGGAAAGTTTTATTATGTCTCCTGAACAGGAAACCTTTCTAAACCTGGACAACATTTGTTTCCTGTTTAGGAGACAAAGTGATTTCAGCAACAGTAGGTAGCTTAGGCTTTAGTTTTAGGCCAGAAGAATCAACAGTTCAAAACTTTGTTGTCACATAATATCATATGATAATTAACATTTTTCATAATTATGAACATAAATAAACGTATACTTTAACTTTTTCAATAATTAACTTGCAAAAGCGAGGGATATCTACCAACAGATACTGAAACATGTCATTTAGGTGTATGCTAACCTGATATGGAAGCATATCTCCAGTTCAGGAAACACAATAAATGTATATAGTTATACAAAATGAATCTGTTCCATAATATTGCTCAGAATGTCTCCTATTTTGGGAACTTTTGTTATGTCTCCTGAACAGGAAATCTCTGTAAATATGGACAACATTTGTTTCCTGTTTAGGAGACAAAGTGATCTGGGCAACGGTAAGTAGCTTATAGCTGCTTATGTCAGTAAGGTAACAAGAGGTAACAACCTGACTGATGTGTGTATAATATTTCTAAATAATAAAACTGTCAATGTAAATAAGTGGCTTAGCGCACAAATGTGCATGACCAGAGAAATCAACATTTGAAGACTTCCTTGTCACATAATATCATGCTAATTATTACTTTTCATAATTATTTTTATTTCTCATCTTAAATGTATACTTTCAGCTTTTTTAATAATTACCTTGCAAAATAGAAAATACAGTATGTAGCAACAGATACTGAAACATGTCATTTAGGTGTACGCTAACCTGATATGGAAGCATGTCTCCAGTTTAGGGAACAAAATAAATATATAGTTATACAAAATGAATTTATTCTTTAATATTGCTCAGGACGTCTCCTGATCTGGAAATACAAAAATGTCTCCTATTTTGGAAACTTTTTGTTATGTCTCCTGAACAGGAAACCCCTGTAAACATGGACAACAATTGTTACCTGATCAGGAGACAAAGTGATTTGGGCAATGGTAGGTAGTTTAGGCTGCTTATGTCAGTAAGGTAACAAGAGGTAACAACCTGACTGATGTGTGTATAATATTTCTAAATAATAAAACTGTCAATGTAAATAAATGGCTTAGCGCACAAATGTGCATGACCAGAGAAATCAACATTTGAAAACTTCCTTGTCACATAATATCATATGATAATTATCATTTTTATCTCGCCTTACGAAGTAAAGGGGAGATATTGTGAAATGTATGTCGTCGTCGAGGATGTCGTCGTCGGTGTCGGTGTCCCCTGCCTGGAAATGAATAGGTTTTTGGTTTAGCAAGTTAAGAAAAAATCTAGAAAAATCAGAAAAAAATATAAAAAAAATATAAAAAATATGGGGGGTGGGTATGCCACCTGGGGCTATTACCCCTGGGGTACTCTAATGTTAAAATCCCTATGAATGCGTTTTGCGTTTAGCTGAAGTGCACATGTACATCTGTACTTGGAAAGTTTCTTGCAGTTGTCAGCTGTCATTGGATGATTATGAAACTTGGTACACATGTTTCTTATGATAAGAGGATGTACCTGTGCTATTTTTGAGAAGAAATATTAATTTTTCTCAGAATTATGGCAAATGAATGAGTTTTCTGTTTAGGTAAATTGTACATGTAGGCTTCTACATGATAAGTTTGCTGCAGTTGTCAGCTCTCATTGGATGATTACGAAACTTCATACACATGTTTCTTATGATTGGAGTATGTACTTGTGCTATTTTTGGGATGAAATATTAATTTTTCTCCAAATTATGGGAAATGATTGAGTTTTGCATTTAGCTGAAGTGCACATGACTACCATCACTATCACTACTACCATCCCTAACATCCTACCATCACTACCATTCCATATGGGCCCTCAGTGGCTGAGTGGTCTAAGGTGCTTCGCTGGTGACCGCTAGCCTCACACTGATGCACCGGCACGTGTTCGAACTCAGCCTGTCCATGTGTGGAAGATTGTCAGTTACTTGCCAACGGGCGGTGGTTCTCTCCGGGCACTCCGGATTCCTCCACCAACCCAACTGACTGTCACCATATGAGTGAAACAACCTTGAGCATGACATTAAACCAAATCGCCCTCCCCTACCATCCATACCATCACTACCATACTGATCATCACTACCATCCCTACTATCATTACCATCCATATCATCCCTGCCATCACTACCATTCCAACCATCACTGCCAGTCATACCCTTCCAACCATCATTGCCATCCCAACCATCACTACCATCGGATCCCTACTATCGCTATCATCCATACTATCACTACCATCCCTACTATCACTTACATCCTACCATCCATGTCATCCCTGCCATCACTACAATCCCAACCATCACTACCATCGGATCCCTACTATCATTACCATCCATACCATCCTACCATCACTGCTATCACTTACATCCAATCATCCATGTCATCCCTGCCATCACTACAATCCCATCACTACCATCCATACCATCACTACCATCCATACCATCTCTACCATCCATACCATCACTACCATCCATACTATAACTACCATTCCTACCATCACTACCATCCATACCATCACTACCATCCATACCATCACATCCATACCATCACTACCATCCATACCATCACTACCATTCCTACCATCACTACCATCACTACCATCCATACCATTCCTACCATCACTACCATCCATACCATCACTACCATCCATACCATTCCTACCATCCATACCATCGCTACCATCCATACCATTCCTACCATCACTACCATCCATGCCATTCCTACCATCCATACCATCACTACCATCCATACCATCACCACCATCCATACCATAACTACCATTCCTACCATCACTATCATCCATACCATCACTACCATCCATACCATCACTGCCATCCATACCATCACTACCATTCCTACCATCCATACCATCACTACCATCCATACCATCACTACCATCTATACCATCACTACCATACCTACCATCACTACCATCCATACCATCACTACCATCCATACCATCCATACCATCACTACCATCAATACCATCCATACCATCACTACCATCCATACCATCACTACCATCCATACCATCACTACCATCACTTCCATCCATACCATCACTACCATCCATACCATCACTACCATCCATACCATTCCTACCATCACTACCATCCATATCATCACTACCATCCATACCATCACTACCATTCCTACCATCCATACCATCACTACCATCCATACCATTCCTACCATCACTACCATCCATACCATCACTACCATCCATACCATAACTACCATCACTACCATCCATACCATCACTACCATCCATACCATCACTACCATTCCTACCATCACTACCATCCACACCATCACTACCATCACTACCATCCATGCCATTCCTACCATCACTACCATCCATACCATCACTACCATCCATACCATCACTACCATCCATACCATCACTACCATCAATACCATCCATACCATCACTACCATCCATACCATCACTACCACCCATACCATCACTACCATCCATACCATGATGGTGATGGTAGTAATCCCACTTTGGACTGGACTATCCAGCAGTAATCCCACAGAGGACTATCCATCAGTAATAACATGGGACTGGTCCACCCAGCAGTAATCTCGCACTGGAATGCCCTATGTACCAGTAATCCGACCGCACTGACCTATCCATCCTACATGAGATTAACTTTTGCCAGTAATCCCACATGGGACTGATGTTATTGTCTGTACCAGATAATCTATTCCAGACATTATTGTCTGTACCACATCACCTATTCCAGTCCTTTTTGTCTTCTCTACATGTATGCTTTCAATACTGCTGCACCCTTGGCGGATGACCCCGCAGGGCGAGATGTTGGGGTTCTCAGAACGCTTGTTTATAATTATTATTATTTCTCATAATCAAATGTATACTTTCAGCTTTTTTAATAATTACCTTGCAAAATAGAGTGATATCTAGCAACAAATACAAAAAAATGTCATTCAGGTGTATGATAACCTGATATGGAAACATGTCTCCAAAATAAATGTCTACTGTTTTGGAAATATACCGGACTGAATGTTGACTGAAGAAATGATTAGATTTTCAGATGGCTATGATGATTTCGTGAGTTTTAATTATTTATTTTATTATTTATTGATGGCTCAGCTTTTGCAATGTTATCTATGCCCATCAACATGTTCTTGTCCGCTGAATATCTGCAGATCTATCAAGTCAGGTCTGACCAAACTTTGGTGAGAGCTTCCTGAATGTTGACGGATGAAATGATTAGATTTTCAGATGGCTGTGGTGATTTCATGAATTTTAATTATTTTTTTTATTTTGTTTATTGATAGCTTCGCTTTTTGCACTGTTATCTATGCCCATTGGGAACCCTTGGTTGCATGTTTCATTGTGACTTTTGAAGGTTCCCTGATACAAGAAAGCCTGGGCCATTCAAGATTACCATTGGATGGAACTCCCCAATTCCCATATTCTGAGAGCTTACATGATGCTTCACTTGTTCAATCTATGCACTACCCTTGGGGGGATTTCTCCACCCCTGGGGCACTAAATGTTAAAGTTTTGGACTTCTTTCCTATTCACAGCTTCTCAGCCTGCAGTGTACATTGCCTTTTCACACACATGCTGAATCACCTAATTTTTTTCTTCCTTTTATAGTAATAACTAACGGGTTGGTGACATTATTTTATTTCCCAAGTACAAGAGAAAATAACCGGCGAGGGGGTCCCCGCGGTATCGAACCCCTGTTAGGTTTGAATTTCATGTCGCCTTAAATGAAGGACAACATTTTTCTTCAATTTTGCTACATGTACATCGATTTATCAGAAAGCTTTTGCACAAACCATATTTTATTTCAGAAGTATAATATGAAATAACTGGCAGGGGAATCCCTGCAGTATCGAACACCTGTTAGTGTGAATTTCGCGTCGCCTTAAATGAAGGACATTTTTCTTCAATTTTGCTATTAAATCATTCTACTCCACATCATATGATTTATCTTAAAGCTTTTGCACAAAACATATTTATTTCAGAAGTGTAGTTTGAATTTCGCGTCACCTTAAATGAAGGACAAAATTTTTCTTCAATTTTGCTGTTAAATCATTCTATTTTACATCATATGATTTATCCTAAAACTTTTGCATGAGCCATATTTGTGTCCACACATTTAACTGGTACAACATAATGCTTCAATTTTTGTCACCAAACATGTTACTGTACCTTGGAAATTATTTAAAACGAGTGATTAGGAGAGTGTCAATCAGTGTGTTTCTATGCCATTAAACTTATCACACTTGTGCAATGCATAAATTGCCACTGATAAAGCTACACTTTCTTACATGCTGTAATCCCAGCACACCACTCACGTGAAAACGAGGTCTATTATATCTATCACTTTCATTTTTTGTTTCATTTGAGTTTTGGGTGCCCATACGTTTTTCGGAATGCAGCCCTGATCCTACTTGACTAAAAAAAAACAGGCTGAGGGGTCCACGCAACTTTTAGGTGCTTGCCTGCAATTCATGTTTAACTTCTCAAGGATGTTGTTTGGCTCATTCTTCCGGGCATCACAAACTGTCTTGCTCATCTTCTTTGTAGGCTCTCTGATCTCCTGTTGGGGAAACAATTATTACCATATTCTATCGCGATTTATTTCGAAAATAAATTTTCAAATCAATTGTGTACTAATTTTAAATATTGAAATAAGCAGTGTGAAAATGCAATGCAATGCGTAACCAAACAACCTGGAAATTCTAATAAATGACATTTGACTTCGTTCAGATAATGTGTATGAAAGAATGTACAGTACACGATAACCCCCCCCCCCCCCACCATCACAATTGAAAAGTACATAAATGGGGTACAACACGTATTAAAGTTTAGGCAACAATACCAATTTACGTTTATATTAATATGTAAGAGGAATACGATGGAGTGTTGAATGGAGTGAACAATGGACGATACTAACCACAATTTGTAGCATGATAGATCAGCCCTTAGCTCGACAAATTAAAGCATCCCAAGTTCGGGTTGTCAGGAATAGTACACACCACTGGTACATTAGGCCTACCCGGAACTGGGCAAAACTGTGTTGTAAGTGTATTTGTATTCCTTCGCCAGAGTCCACAGTGAAGCTGTGAACGTCATAATAAAAACATCATTGATAAACTGTTCAGTATATGGTGGGGTGAGGAGAGATGCAATTTGACAGGACAGGAAGCTCAGACTGTGAAACCGACAGTATGAAATAAAAGCCAAGACTTGAAAGAATCACAAATCAACTGTTATCAATTCATTCATATGTTATGCCAATTTTTTCATGTAAACATCTGAAATGGCTTGACTATTGAAGGTAGAAGGTATACCAGTACAGGAAATGACACAATGAGATTGTAAAAACACCCCCTTCTGGGTTTCTCACATTGAACTGTGCAAAGAGTCACCCAGCATGGTTAACCCCTTACACAATGGACCACTAAGACAAACTGGTCTATTCTTGTGAGGTTGACCGGTTATTTTAATGAACAAAATATACATGTCTGTTCAGCTATTGAAATATATGTTAGACAGCATTTTATATCTAAGGTTGATTACACTGAGCTTAATAAAAGTACATGCCTAACTATCCTACCCATGAGATTAGAGAAAACGAGAAAATCAACCAACAAGCTCTTTCTTTCATAAATGGGTGAGATAAATAAATCTTTCCAAGGTAGTATAATGTTTTGGTTGTTGTATTTACAGTGTAATACACAAACCTGACAAAGTTACTTATATAACTAAAATATATTTTAAACTGGTCCAAAATATTCCAGACTTGACAAATGGAGACTTTAGAATGCTATTTTAGCCTACAAGTTGCAAAAGGTACTTACCATCAATCTGAGTCCGTTCCATCAGCCATAAATAATCGGAAATATGACTTTTACTGTCCTCAAATCAGTCAGCTATTAATAAAATAACTGCAAAAAATCTTTCTTGTCTCTGTGCAGCGCCACCTAGTGTGAACAAACAGAGTTATCTCCCCTCCATTTGAAGTAGAGAGATTTTGTAAATACCATTTAGATTGGGAAACCATTTGAACTGATCAAAAGTTTATTCATTCATGAGAATCTTCAAGTAGTTGAATGATAACAAAACATATTTCATAATGAAATGATGACAATCAAGGTTTAAGGGATGTCTGCTGGTGATTTTTTTTGGCAGCAGTTTTTGCCAGTTTGAGTTAGATTAAGCGACAGGGATTTCCTTTAAAAGTCTTCTAGCTGAGAATTTTGTGCAGCAACATTCATCCAATTTGATAAATTTTGAAAGACATTGTGATTGTCTCCAAACAGTTAGAATATAGGAAAAAGTTAAATAATATTTATGTAATTTTTTTGTGAATAGGATTCAAAACCTGGGCTATTCCCTTTGTTTTCTAGGTTATCAAATGGAGCATGGGTCCGTCTTTTTAACAGTGTCAACAGCTAAACAATGCACACCGACCTATATTCCTCATATTACACAATTATGAATGCAGCAACACACATTATTCGAAAAGTTAATTACGGACATCCTTAATTCAATTTTAAATAAATCTTTAATTCAAAACAATCAAATATCCAAAACCAAAAAAATCAATTGGGACAGTGCTTGCAATAAGTTATTCGTACTCTACTAAATGAATACTACGAACAATCTGAATTTTTTCAGCCAAAAGACTGCTTAGAAGAAAATTTCGGTCGAGTGACACGAATTGCGCCTTTCCTTGAGAATGACCCAGGAATTAAAACGGTTTGACGAAATGTAAACGGACATGTCATCATTACGACCACAACAGCTTTCGCTTTTCGTATTCACTGTGATTCTAGCCGTTTAATGGCGGGTGTGTCCGAGTCTCTAAGTCTACCGTTCGAGAAAGTTATTGTCATGAGAACTCGCATCCCTTTTCGCTGTAAACGATTCCTGGATGTAGGCTCGGCGGGGCGACTTGAATATGGGGGGGGGGCAGACGGGATGGGACAGGGAGGGGGTTGCCCACGTTGCTTCGAAAATAATTCGCCGATGATATTTGTCAGCTATACCCACCCACCCGAGTGAAAAGTTGCAGGGCTTTATGAACGCAAACTATTGACGGACATTGTGCTGTTCGTTGATTAGACAGAACGAACTTCATGGAGAAATTGAGACGGGGGGACGGGGGTACTCCCGCGGAAAATTTTGGAATTTCAGACGGTTCCCTACACATATCTGACCCATTTCAAGGCACATCAGTATACAATTATAGGGGGGGGGCAAAGTGGTCCTTGCCCCCCCCCTCCGCTTTTGATATTTGCCCCCCCCCCCGGAAAATACCCATCAAGTTAAGAGTGGATTTACAGATAAATATACAACAACCCGGAATGGATGTAGTCCAATAAAATGGATCGTTCAGGCTCATGTTTAATATGCTGGGGTTATCAGGAGCCAGAACGTCTTATAGAAAATGTCATTTTGTCCATAGGAGCCGCGCTGACCACCACAACGACCCCTACAAAATCACTGTTTTTGTCGAAATACAGCAATGCCATGTCTACTCACCATGCAAAAACTGTTCTCTGGTATGTTTTCATCCAAGTCGCACCACTAGTAAATGTGGATGGGTCTGCAATAAATTATATCAAACCGTCAAAGTTAGTGTGTCGTAAATTCAGCAGTCAGTTTCTCTGCTGGAAGCATGGCTCCCTCATAGTAAAACGACAAACAATGGAATGGAAGCGAGGCCACAAACACCACGTGACACAGCCTGCCTCAAGTTTCACATGCGAAATGGACTATCACTGACTCTGATGGGGAACAAAAAGGGGCTAATGCCGCGTTGAAAACTGGCGCCAATGCACACGAAGTAATGTACTGCTTTCCGTTACACAACTACACACCCCTATACTCAGTCTTTGCAGGCAGAGCTACAGGCAATGAGCATTGTCTGACTGACTTAACAATCAAAGCTGCAAGCGGAGTCTATTTGGGAAACACCACTCTGTGGGAAGATCGCACTGTGATCACTCGGGAACTATTTCGAACTTATTAAACCCCCAGAGGTACACAACTCGAATTTTAATCACATAATTTATATTTTTGTTGCATTCTAACCCAAGCCAAAATATATTTTTTGTTTACTAGAATGGTTTAAAGAAGATTCATTATCGACGAAAATAGCAACAACAACGACATGGTCGGATGAGACATCAAATTGGAAAATCCGGATTTTTTTTTCAGATTTTGAAAAATCCGAATATATCCGGAAAACTCCAACCTTTTTAATTAATATTTGAAAAGGAAAATTTGGCGACTGTTGATTAATATTTCGTTTGTTGAAATATCGAGTTTGTATTGACACCAGCGATATTCCTTAGGGTCTAGAATGAAGTAGATTTAGTCCAACGATATATTACCGTTGTAGGCCCACATTTCAAAGGCATATTACACGTTAGAATTTTCTCGCGGGAAGCTGATATCATGTATTGATTTGCAAATGACAGCCCCTTTTTGTTCCCCGCCAGTGCCGGTCTCCGAAACTTGAGCGCAGGCTGTGTCACGTGGTGTTTGGGCCTCGCTTCCATTCCATTGTTTGTCGTTTTACTATGAGGGAGCCATGCTTCCAGCAGAGAAACTGACTGCTGAATTTACGACACACTAATTTGACGGTTTGATATAATTTATTGCAGACCCATCCACATTTACTAGTGGTGCGACTTGGATGAAAACATACCAGAGAACAGTTTTTGCATGGTGAGTAGACATGGCATTGCTGTATTTCGACAAAAACAGTGAATTTTTAGGGGTCGTTGTGGTGGTCAGCGCGGCTCCTATGGACAAAATGACATTTTCTGTAGGACGTTCTGGCTCCTGATAACCCCAGCATATTAAACATGAGCCTGAACGATCCATTTTATTGGACTAGAATGGATGACGAAAGGTAAGGTCCAAAACAAGTAATATCTTTGGCATCCCTGTCCACTCCAGCCATAGGGTTTAATTTTCGTTTCGGCAACTGTTTAGCGCGCGGCTATATCCGTTGCGGCGAGTATTATCGAATTTGTGCAGATTGTTCGAAATTCGGTCAAAGGTATAATTGGAATACGTAATACCGCCAACAGCCAAATGTTTCAAGTTTAAGAGAACAGACATCTTTTGGAGATATAGCGCCTCGTGATTGTCTTTATACAGCACCAGGGACTAATACACATCGGTGGATTTACAGGTAAAGAACAACAACAACAACAACAAGGTTTGTGAAGTCTAGATTGAGGCAGACCTCACTTTTCTTCCAACGCAGGTTTCAGACTGTTAACTAATCAGGCCGGGAAAGGCCTAGTTTGGCTGAATGACGTTATAAATCCTGACCCCAATCAGGCTGAATTAGGAGTTACCGGTAATGACCGCCTTAGTGAATATTATGGTGTAATAATTTTTCGATGTTTAGTTTTAGACCGTCAATCAAAAAACCGAGCGGCGTAGCCGCGAGGTTTTTTGATGAGGTCTAAAACTAAACATCGAAAAATTATTACACCATAATATTCACTAAGAACGTCATTAACTCCATTGTAACATGCACAATGATAAATATTTCCTCGTTTCATAAGCGGAATGGCAAATTTTCTGCAAACTTGTCCCGTTTTGATGCGAGAATTTCGTGACTGGTTTGCAGGCCATGCTCGCACGTGCTGCCCGTTCACGTGCTGCAGCTGTGTGAACTCCGCCCACTGCGCAGTGAATGAGCCAATCGTCGCTCAGCTTTGTGGCACTGCGTCACAAGAATGAGACGTCACAAGTTCGGCACGTGAATGTAATAGATCACAACAAACAAATGAAGATTATCGTGTGATAATCTCCGTATGTTTTGAGGTCTGGACCAATCAGCGCACGGCTATAACGTGGAGCATGTTAGAATTAATCATAACCCAAAGTGATCATTTTTTTACAATGATAAATATCTCAAATTATGAACTGACCACTTTTGGTGCTAAAATATGGAACATGTTTTCTCCGATACCATGAAATTTATGACGTACATTTGCTTATGAATTGTGCAGGAAAATGAAATATGTTGTTGTCTCGCAAAAAATGATAAATCCGATTGATAAAACTTTGCCGTTTATAAGTTTTTAGATGGAAAAAAATATTTCGCTCACGTTAATACATGTCGTTGTTGTTCTTACCGCCATGTTCTGGTCGAAGTCGAGGCCACGAGTGTCAGCTAATCGATCATTATTTTATCATATTCGGCAAGAAGCATCAGGGGAGGTAATCCTGTGAAGAGCTCATGCCGAATTATCGATTAATTACGCCTGGCAGTTCAAGTCAGAGGCAAACAAGATGGTGGCCAAAACACGCTGTCGTTTTGGAGAACAGTTTGACTTTGAAAAAATACTATAAAATGGTAAGTAATCTGCATGAAATATGAAATTTACAGTTTTCTAGAGAGGAGATCCGGAACATTTATTATCTTTCCAAGTCGTGGTCTTTGGATGAACTTGAAGAAACACTTTGGGTTATGATTAATTCAGCCTAATTGGGGTGAGGATTAATGACGGTGTTGCAGGGATAGCTTTATGATCCAAACTGCTAGCCCTGTTACCTCGAAATAAATCGTACATGCCAGGAGATTGCTCCAAACCGGTTTTGGCCAGCAGCTTGAACTGGCATGCACCGTTGCATGCTCTGAGATCGGCAGACTGGGATGGGATTTCATTGACTAGACGCATATATAGAATTCGGGTTGGAATGGAGGGAAGATTTTAATGGGGGATATTTTAGGCCTATATCGCAGTAGGTGTTGCTAGCCTAGGCACACATCACGACTACATCTGGCGTCAGAATATAAAATTAATATTGATACGGTTGAGAACCACGAATTATGCCTGTCTGATTGCTAAAATTTCCCGGTAAACACACGCGGTACGATATGGAAGCCAGCCATTTTTTTCCTTTGTTCGCGTTCTCCCAACCCCTGCTGTATTGGCCGGCTGTCCACATTTAGATTGAAGATTGAATTGCTTTACCGGGAGAAGGCCATCCTGATATTGGGCTATTCTAGTAGGTGATTCTGTACAAATCCTTTCACTGCTGGCAGGCTGTTGATTGTGTTAGACAGGTTTTTTGTCTCGGTCGATAGGCTAGCTACGCGATGGTGAAGTTTGACTGTATAATCACATCGGTCTGTGTGATATACATGTAGGGGTCGGGTAACCGTTTTCCCCGTCATTCGTTATGAAACTAGTCGTGTGTTCAGTTCAGTCCACGCAATCAAATATTTTTCTGGTATATAGCCGGCTGAGCTAGCCAACATTTCTCATAATCAGTGTATCATTCGTATGCATTCAATAAACTTCGTGTCGCTGTATATACAGTACCCGTATTATTAACCTGTGATAGGTGCGCTGTGTTATTATGGTACGGCCAATGCGGTATCTATAATTTAGCACTGTCAACAGCATATATAGATCTGTGTGATGTGGCAATTAATCGTTTCGCCTCTTTGAGAGACTCGATATGCTCAATTCGGTCCGTGTTATTAGATATATTCCTGGTATTTAGCCAGTTGAACTAGTCAACATATTTTGGGAATAGTGTATTTTACTCTATTCACTTATTGCATTTGGTGTCGTCGTATATACAGCATTATTGTTCTGTGATAAACGCGAAGTGTTATTAGTAGTGGCATTTTGGCCGTTCGTGGTCAATAGATTGGTAACAACCGGATAAATTGACTCGGTGATATTGAATAATTTGAGCCTGGCAGGGTTATACAATTTTCAAATATTTTTACTGGGTTATCATATAGAGCCTGTATATCGGGGAGAATCATATTTTTATGGAAGTTTTTGTCCATTGTCACTCCGGGTGTTACTGTGTGGTATTGTCTATGTGTTTCTGTGCGATTGAATTGTATTGTTTCTGAGATTGACTTTTGTGTGAGATTTCTGCTATATTGATGGGCCTTTGGATTGGGAGATTTTGCCGACCGTTATGAGAAATCTGTAATTGGAATGCAATTGTGTGTTGGAATACAATAGTAAATGCTCAGATTGTTCGCGGGTCAATGTGACTTTGTCTTCTGCTAACTTTTTCCCGTCCTGATAAAAGCGAAACCCGTTTTTTCTGTTTTAAGATATATATATATACATTTTTTGAACGGTTTGTCGGCTGTCAACTGGTCGGCTAAATAATATATATATATTGCCTACATTTTGGTTGTCCAATACATGATTCTGATTGCTCAGTTGACAGCTTGGGGCATTATCAGTCCTGCGAGCCACATTCATGGCGATACCATGGTGTTGTCGCTGCCATATACTATACTATTCATGGCGAAGCCATGGTGTTGTCACTGCGACAATAGTAATCCGACTCCCTTCAATCCTTTTGAATTGAGTTAATAATTTATATATCGTGTCTGTTTTCTCCCTTCTCTTGGATCAGTTTAGGAAATTAAGCTATGAAATTTAATTAAATGGGAACTTGCCTATGTTCATCCTTGAGGGGTCTGAATGATAGACTGAAGGTTGTTCATGATGTTGAGCGAGTGAGTTAAAATTTTGATGCAGTTTACCATCTCGAGACGGGCTATTTCCTGTTTGTATTTCAACTCGGAGTTATGACTCCTCGATGTGGTCGAGTTTAAAATCTAGTTTGTATTCTGTGTTGTATTCCTCCAGGCACGGAAAACTGTGTTAATTTAAGCACAGGTGGCCTGACTTTGTTTTCCGGGCACAATTGATAATTGATTCCCCCCCCCCCCCAGACCCACCCTGGGTTTCTTTAGTGCCCTATTCATAATTAGTTGTAAATTGAAATAGTGCAAGATTAATAGAGAAGCTGCAACAGCGTGTTGACTGTGTGGTAACACGTGTTGCACTTGTTCTAGAGATGGGTCTTGTTCTTTTTCTTTTTTCCTAATGGATATGGCTGATTAGGCACAATTAATTTGGTTCATAAAAGTGTTTCGTCAGTTTGAACTCGAACCTGCACATGTTTAAATATTTGTTTCCATTCACTGAATTTGAGTAGTTGACACTGCTTTTCATTTTTCGTGTCCAATTTGGTGTTCCCTAGGGGACATAACGAGGTACACGGTCTTCTGCTTTAATGAGTTTCTGGAGTGGAAACTGAGTGTGAGGAGTTGACGCTGCTATTTATTTTGGTGTAAGATTTGTTGTTTTGTAGTGGACATACCAATGTGGGCTGTCTTTCAGTTGCTTTAGTGAGTTTCTAGAAGGAAACTCACTGAAAGTCTGATATATTTGAATTTATTTGACTAGATTTTGATTGGGTATTCCTTATTTTTTGGACTTGTTTGCATATACAGTATATCGTTCCACTTTTGTTAACATGGCAGATTTAGGGCCCATTGATGTGTCCGTGGCCACAGAGGAAGCACTGCAAAAATTGATAGGGGTGGGGAGTAGTCGATGTGCACGTAGCCTTGCAGGAAGAGGGCAGGTTGGTTAATTTTATGCAGGCGACTCAGTTTAGTGCCGGGCATATAGCCGATCTAGTGCTAGAGGGGCAGATTATAGGTTTTGACTTGTCGGGAAGTCCGGAATACATTAATGCTTTGGTTGACCGTCGTTTTGAAGAAATCATTGGATCATGGAAAGTTGAAATAACGGCTCGAGTAAATGCATTGGATGTAGAAATGGGCCAGTTACATGACGATGTCAAGGCATACGAGCTTCAGTTAGACCAGTTGGATGAGAAAATAGTGGTACAATGTCAACAACTAGGTCAACAAGTAGGACAAGTGGAAACTAAAGTAGGACAGGTAAACACTAAAGTTGGCCAACTAGATCGACAAGTGAACACTCAAATGGGTCAAATTGATGGTAAGGTGAAGCAAGTTGATGATAAGATGGAACAAGTAGGTTTAGATATGAGGACAGTTGTTACATTGCTTAGCGCTCCAACCAGGGAGGGGTCAGAGATTTCATCACATGCGACGTCTGAACAGACAACGGGGGACGCTGGTCAGGCGGACCCAACTCCTGTTGTTGTAAATAATAGACCTGAACAATTGATTGAGGGTGAGGGAGAGACTGCAAATCAACTGAATGCAGCCCCTGTTCAACAAAATGAACCACATGTTCAAGTAAATGCACCAGCTGCACTTCCCGACCCCCCTTGTCCACTAGATATGAATAGAACAGGACTGGACGCTGGTCTGGCGTTTCAAGATGACACTAGGGATGTAAATGATGTAAATCAGTTGCCGCCCAGTGGCCACACTTCAGCTCCGAACTTCCAATGCCCAGTAAATAGGAATGAATTGTTTTTAGACAATGCTATGGTAGGGGGACAATATATATAATGGGAATCTGGCCGATGTGTCCGCTACTGATACCGAGGGGGAGGTTGAGGCCTCTCCTAGTAAATGTAGCGAATGCTTGTCCAGATCGAGATCAACCGAACGACATGTATCCCGAGAACGCTACCGTAGCCAAAGTCCCCGGCTTCCCAAGACTTTAGTGTTTTCAGGGACCAGAGGGGACTGGGTTCCATTTAGGGTTAAATTTAAGTTGGAAGCTGAAAGTAGAAAGTGGGACAAAGACCAGTGTCTTAAGAAATTGACGGACTGTATGCATGGCGATGCCATGGTGTTTTACAGCTATCAATCAGAGGCAGTCAAAACCTCGTTTGATATGCTCCTCAAAGAAATGGAATGCCATTATAATAGTAAGGAACCTCCGCGTGCATTTAGGCAGCGTTTGCAAGCGGAAGTGCAGGGCCCCGAGGATACTTTAGAGGAGTTTGCTTTTAGATGCGCTAGGTTGGCAAGGGACGGGTATCCGAATGCACCGGAAAAGATTATTGAGTCAGTAGCGGTGGAACATTTTCTCAGGGGATGCAGGGAAATACTGGCTGTGAGATTTGCTATGGAAAAGAGCCCCACAACAATCTCGGAAGCCTTGTGTTATGTGAACTCCTCACGATATAATCTGAGGGAGTTGGATTTTCAGACGGTTACATGTAGAACTGTTAATGTTGATTCAGTGGGGGAGGCTTTTCCTGATGCTTGTAAGGCAGAAGGGGAAGGGATAAATAAGAGGTCCCCTCGCCGTCGGTCATCGCGACCCTTCCGTCCACCACGACTCTGTTACTCGTGCCGTAAACCCGGTCACATAAGCCGTTTTTGTCCTGTTAAACGTGGTTTAGATGGGTGGGCTGAATTAGCAACTGCAAATTGCGGTGTGGGGTCGTCCACGGGGGACGAGGCAGGTGTTACTGAACTTACTGCAGCAGTCAGAGATGTTACTCTGTCTCGTTCCCAGGGGTGGGCGATGTCCATTCCAGTTAAGGTTGGGTCTGTGCCGGTGACTGCTGTGGTAGGCACGGCCGCCCAAGTCACCGCCATGAGTGAACATCTAATTGCTAGATTGGGTCTTCAGGGGTTGTCGTCTTCGCCTATTCGGTTGACTGGTGCATTTCGAGGAATGACCAGTATGGGAATGCTAGTTCGGCAAGTCCCATTATCCATCTCCGATTTTCACTGTACTGGAAATATAGTGGTGGCACCCTTGGTTGACGACCTGTTGCTAGGCTTCGATTCCCTATCAGCCTATGGATGTGTTGTAGATTTTAGGGATAAAACCTTGGTTATTGGAGTCACCAAGGTTTTTGCAGTTTGAATTTTTATGGAATGGTGACTTGTTCGATGTGGGCTCCATTTCGCTCTGCCTGTAACTGATAAATGGTGAAGTTAGTTGATGGGCCATTGGTGACGCATTTTGTGTATGCGTCTGAAGCGATCTAGTATATTGTCAGCTTGGTGGAGATATATGGATGTGTACCATCACGTGTATGCAGTGATGGATATATTGTATTTGGTTTTGATTTTCTATGTGAAATTATCCTATTTGGGGTCGATTTGATTTTGTTGTACAGGATGTTTGTTTGAGGTATTGTGGAATTGAAAAAAAAAAAAATACATAAAATTCTAGACCCAAATCGTTCGTAATGTGTTCTGTAATGTAATGTGTATTTTGGAACTATTGGTGTGTGTTGGAGAACTCTGGTGTGTATTCGGAAGTTGGATGTTGTTCGGAAATTGTGATTTGCATTGCGGCGTTATACGTGTAGGGTGTTATGGGACAATATGATGATGCGTTGTGATGAACTAGGTGTGTTTATGTAATCTGTGTGAGGGAACCGGGTGCTGGACACCTGGGTTCGATGGTTGCTGTGTGATTAGATAATGTGTGTGTGTGAAGATTCTGTGCGGTAGATATACGCGTCACTCGCGTCTCTATGTGATTTCTGTTTGAGATTGTATAATTGTGTGTTCTTTGTGGAGTTTCTATGTGTGTTAAGCTATGTGACACGTTCATGTGAGGTTAATATATGGAGTGACTTGGAGAAGATACGGTATGAGAATATGTATAATGCGGGTAGTCATGTCGAGGACCTGGGGTTGAGGGAGACGTCGCTCTTCATCTCATGCCTTCGCCATGAAGCTCTGATGAGAGTTGTCTATCCGATAACGTGTAGTACGCGTTATGATGTATTGTGAATCCGGTGGGGCAGGATAACCACCACTCGGTGGTGAATAAGTGCGTCATCATATGAATATAGTCTCAACCCTCATCTAGTTATGAGTTTAATGATCTTTTTGTGTGAGCTTGATACCTGTAGAGGTGTAGCAAATTATGGTTATGTTCTTCCTCTACAGATATTCTCTCTGGTGAGGTAGCCGTTTGCTGGGGCGGGTGTGCGCTGGGTCATCATGTCTGAGTGCACGCAGACTGCTGGCTCCTCGTACATTCGTCCCTGTGGGTGCCCTCTCTACTAGAAAGTGTTGGCCGCTGGTGAAGGCGAGCCTTGAAATTATATGGGGAGAGAGAATGGGGAGCCCAATTTATTAGATTAGAGGCTTGTTCCAGTAGTGGATTTTATGACGAACTGGTGCTTAATGCGGCCATGTAGCTGGTAGGCTGGCATGCAGAGTATATTTTCAAGAATTAAAGTGAGCAGTCCCATGCGGCCGATTGTATTTATTTGGGCCGTAAAGCTGGTAGGCTGGCCCGCCGATTATATTTTTGAGAAATAACATGATCGGTCCCATTTGAACGAGATTTTTAGTGGGTTTGGGTGTAATTATAGACAGTCTGGTAATAAGACTGCACTAGTGGGATGGTTTACCATTTTAGTGAAGTTGGGTATTTTTAGAGAGCAGTGTACTTTTGTACACTGCATGTTACGGATTTTGACACATGTGATATAACATGGAGAATTCACGTCTTTGCCTCGCGTTCTAGTAATTATTGGCAGCGCTAGAACAGCGGTTGCCTGCGATGGGAAGGGTTCTATCTAGGCGAAGTAAGACCTTCGCCAAAAAGAAAACGGGGAGGGGTGTTGCAGGGATAGCTTTATGATCCAAACTGCTAGCCCTGTTACCTCGAAATAAATCGTACATGCCAGGAGATTGCTCCAAACCGGTTTTGGCCTGCAGCTTCAACTGGCATGCACCATTGCATGCTCTGAGATCCTCAGACTGGGATGGGATTTCATTGACTAGACGCATATATAGAATTCGGGTTGGAATGAAGGGAAGATTTTAATGGGGGATATTTTAGGCCTATATCGCAGTAGGTGTTGCTAGCCTAGGCACACATCACGACTACAACGTCATTCACACAAACTGGGCGGAATCAGCCCTTTTGTGGTGATTCAGGCCAATTTCAACCTTTCCCCGACCTGCTAAGAAAATTAGCATTAGCTTGCCCGAAAACATCGGCTGGGGGAAGCTTTGCTTTCTATTGATTAATTGTTGTTGTTATGGCCCGTAATTCAATTCAATTCAATTTTATTGTATAGAACACTTCAAAGGGGTCACATACAAACAAACAAATAAGGGACATAATCCATAACTGAACAAAGATAGGTACCATACATGTATGTACATGCATGTCTTTCTGATAATTATTCAGAAATCAGATCTTCATATGGCTAAGTTTAATAGCTGCTCATAGGGAAAATCATGTGTCATGAACACACACTGTTAGCTTTAATATGAAATAAATAAAACTTGAAGTAAGCCGAACATACCGTATACTTTCATACAATAGACCCATTTTAAATTTGATTTATTACATATCATGTTTTAGTGTGGTATGATATGTTATGCGATATTTATCGTATTAGAATACATGGTAGTCGTCCCCACAATACAAACAAACAAACAAATAGAACAAACATGAGAGCCAGTGAGGGACACATGCTCACATGAATAACAAGAGGACTAAAGCCGTAAAGCATACTTTATCTTGAAATAGCAATTAATGAGACAATCAAAGGATACTTTCGCTTACATTAGCAATATGAGAGGACTGAAGAATTAATACTATAAGTTATGCCAGTCGATGCACCGGAATTCAGGGTGGTATTGAAAAGTTTTTTTCCCTGTGTTCATGAATATTCATAATCAGCAAGGCAAAAGTAAGGAAGGCATAATCAAGGTTGGATAACGTTGCCGCTTGGCTGCATGTATTCTCTCGGTCCACAGGTGTTGTCTGTCCGTGTTGCACAAGAACTGTTCAATCGATATGTCAACTGGTCTTCGGAACAGCCTAGTACATAATGCAAGTCAGGGTAATTAATTAACCAATCAAAACAATACAATTTCCTCTATAATTTCACTTGCATTTACAATAAGGGAGGACTGACAGATACTTTCAATTGCAACAATATAAGAGGGCTGAAGGATATTTTCGCTTGCATTCATAGCACAGGAATAAGCAGGATATCAAGAGGGGACTGGAGGATATAGGCTGCTTTTACTTTTAAGAGAGCTTGACAGATTGTTGTATGGATGTCAATTATCATAAATTGGCTGATAGATGAATTTTTTTTTCATACCATGTACCTCCATATCATCCAAAATGGTGTTCAACAAATCTTTCATACGAATTTTTTTTTTAAATAATCTATGTGTCCAAAGTAAATTCTGGTAAAGTAAATGATATCAATAATCTCTTCTCTGTACCCATCCTCGCTGAAACCAGGGGTACACATGTAAGTTCCCTGCCAGTGAAAACTTTGTGACCAGAGCGATATGGTGCCATAGCAGTGACATCTTCACCATAGCGATAGCATATGGACCATCAATGGTTGTGTGTCTGCTCTGGTACAGCTTTGGTACCGTTACAGTGAAGATGTAGTCAACACTATGGTACCATACCGCTCTGGATACAACGTTTTCACTGGCGGGAAAATTTTAGAAAGGAGATAGAAAATCTGAAAAATCTGGACTACTTTCTGCATGGCAAATCTTTGAAAGAAAAATTAAATTTACTGATGATAATCTCTTTAGTGAGAATATATCTGGTTAAATTAACATTTTATGAAGTCAATCCTTTTTATCCAACAGTGGTCCAGCAAAGGTTTAAATCACTTTGAAGATGTTTTAAATGAACGAGAGTTGTGTAAATTTAACGAAGTAAATTTAAATTCAGTTTAAAAGGCACATTTTTTGATTATTTAAGATTACTTAGGAACATCCTGAATGAATGGAAGACTAAACAATTGTGAAAGAGAACCGCCCTCTCCCATATATGCTCGGACTGCGCTGTGTTCCTTGATGAAATGTTCCAAATGTTGTAGAGGTCTTCAGGATGGTTTTCACTGAGCTGGTCCCAATCTCTGAACTATAGTGAGAGAGAAGTTTGTCCAGAGTAGACAGGTGGAAATGTAACTATATGATGGTCAACTCTGTACCCAACACAAGATACTGTTCTATGGAATTTGCAATTTAAAATCCTGCACAGATTTCTCCCCAGTAATAGTTTATTAATAATTGAAAATAACATGGTGTCTGTTATGTTCTCTCTGTAAAACTGAAACAGAAGGGCTCGAATTTGTATATTGTGACATCAAATCATTTTGGCAATCAACAGAAATATATTTCACACAACATACAGAGAACTATATCATTCTTAAAGAAATGACCATTGTTTTTGGGCCCCTATGAGGTTTAAAGCTGTTAGCAATTGAGCCAGGTAAGCTTTTGCTGATGAAAAAAAATGTGTGGTAACGTAGCCGAAATATCCAAACAAGAGCTTTTCTCTGTAGGCTATATCTTACGTCGTGCACTGTACCGCTATGCGATGTATTAATAGAAAACACGTTATTCATGAAGATAGACACAGGAATTATTCATGGACATTGGCATGCTACTGAATGTTGAATGTGATGCTTAGTATTTAGCTAGTATGTATATACTACGTATAGGCTCTGTACTTTGCACTATCCAATGGTTTCATATGGTCAGTCGTATTTATACACTCAGAACATAGGATTTTTTTTTTGGACAATGGCTAGCCACTGAATGCCGAATGTGACCCTCGTATGGTACCATCATATAGGCAATGCCTAGTAGTATACGTGTGCCAAGCTTGGTGGCCCAAAACTACTCCCAATGACAGAATACAAGGAAATCAATTTGGACGACGGTTAGCTACTGGCTGTCGAATCTATCGCGAATATGATAACTTCATGTACATGTAGGTATTTATTCAGTCGTAATTATATGCTCAGAACATAGGGGAAAACAATGTGGACGATGGCTAGCTAGATTGTCAAATTTGACGCTTTCATGGTACCATCATGTAGGTGTAGCATATGTGTACCAAGTTTGGTGGCTCTAAACCACTTACAAGGGTTGTCAGCATCCTCGCTAAAACCAGGGTAGCCCCTGGTACGCTTGGGCAATGTATCGCGATCAACGACAACACAGCGGTAGATGTCAGCCAATCAGCAAAAGCAACATCCTGCACATATTGACCAATCAGATCACTTAAGTACCGCGACCGTGACAAGAGATTCGAAAACACCACAGCTTGTGCGATACCCAGTGGCAGATGAACATGAACCTTTTCGACAACCATGAACATTAATAAATATAAAGGAAACAGTTTAAAACAAAATCTAGTTGAAGAGAAAATAAACCCATTCATCTACATGTACCATCAAACGTCCAGCAAGCCAGGCAAATGTAGGAAACACTGAAACTTCAACGGCGGTCCGCGATGTCATTGTATCCGACCTCACCTTCCCAGTGAAGGATTTGAATTGGATTGAAAAGCACGGATTTCTATAAAATTTCACTGGTCTGTCCATTGATATTTTATTGTTATGCATGCTCGGATTAAATATTTTACATTCGGTATCAGCGAATAGTTTAGCAGCGAAAGTAAAACCCAAACGTATTTTACCATCTGCGCAGTTTTTCTAGGTCACGTAACTGGAATGTGGGCAGAACGCGGTTTGCTATGCAAGTTGGTCAAGGGTTCGCCTTTGGTTCACAAATAGAAACCTTGACGTGGTGAAGGTGGGGTGTCAACGGACGCTATGTGTGAGAGACATAAATACGGACATTTCAGGCTAGCTACTAAATGTCGAATCTAAGGCTTCTATATTGTCTCGCATTATATGTGTACCAAGTTTGGCGGTTTTAAACAACTTACAAGGGCAGAACACAGAGAAAAAACAATTTGGACGATGGCTAGCTTCTGACTAGAATCTGATGCTTATGTGGTACCATTATGAATGTATTGTCGCGTAGCATTTGTTTTCCAAGTTTGGTGGCTCAGTCGTATTTATATACTCACAACATAGAAAAAAAACAATTTGGACGACGGCGAGATACTGAATGTCGAATCTGAGGCTTGCAGGGCACCATCCTGTAGGTGCAGTATATGTGTAACAAGTTTGGTGGCTCAAACTTTCTCGAGTGTCAGCGGACGCTATCTCTGACAGACAGACATACGGACGGTTCTTTTAATAATATAGACAACTTATTATGCCGATTGTAAATAAAAAGATATAAATAAAAAATATATATATAAACAAAAAAGAGTACTTCAGTGTTTCGTTTAGTAGCTCTGAGAATATATTGCGATATTTCAATCCAACACTGAAGTATTAAACAGTGTCACGATGGCCGCACATTCTTCCTCTAAGGAGCTGTAATCGTCGAAGATTATGTGGCTATATTTCATTGGCTGATTAACGGGGAGTCCAGGTTGTTAACGTGCGGTCAATGATATTTTGATTTATTTTTCACCATATCCCTTTTTTGGCTTCATAGTTTTCGATGACATTATTCTTAGGTAAAATAATCTAGTAGTTGAAATGTGACGTTTAAACTTAATTACCGAATATTTCTCCTTTAAGCCACCAATAAAAGATGATTGTTGTGTTTTTATTTCAGTGGGACTAAATTGTCTGTCATAATTGAGAGGACAATGGAAGACTTATCAGTAAAACTGGAACCTCTTGATCAAGCGACTGGATCATTGGTGCAAGATGATTGGATAACGTACCAGCATTCTGCAAACGAATCTATGGAAGCGGGCGATGTAACAGTGAAAACAGAACCAACAGCCCAATGTGCGGTTGGAGAACAAGAAGGTGGTGTTGAGCATGATCCATGTGAACAATTACCGGTAAGCCGTGAAACACAGTTGTTTATTAGATTAAAACCAGATCTACAAAAGTCGCTCCTCATTCTACTTGTCAGTTATGCAGATCTGGCATCAACACCCTCATATCCATGTTCCGAGTACTGACCAATGTACGTGGGAATGATAGGGTGACCTCGTGAAGAGAGAAATATCTACTGGAATCGATCGATATATCTAAATTCTACTGATCTGAACAGAATATCATCACGGTTTCTAGAGAATAAAATATTGATTCGATGAATCAAGATGAAATATAGATGACTTTTGCAAAAACCGTACACTTGTTGTACTCTCCCCGCACAGTGAAACGAGCCAGACGTTTGACCTTGATCTGCCGTCAGCTAGGTCTTTCAACACAGAAACCCGGTTCTTGTGCCCGGATCTTAAACATGTAAAATCATCGACATGCGAGACTGGGAGGGTTATTGTCCTTCGCCACGAAGATACTAGCCGTCCGTCCGGCCTTCCATTCTTCCATCCGCCCGTCCGTCCCACATGTTGTGAACGCGGTATCTCGAGAACAGTTCGTCCAATTGACTTCGAACTTGAGAAGGTGATTCACTTGATTCCCTTGATTCACCTTGATTGAGAAGGTGATTCTAACTTGATCAGTTAGACGGCCATTTTGTATTGATTTTCATTGAGGTAGCATGTAATTCAAGGTGGCTGTCGTTGACCATCTTGGATTCCGGCCATCCTGATATCTTGAGAACAACTCAACAAATTGACTTCAAACTTGAGAAGGCGCTTCACATCAGTTAGACGGCCATTGATATGGATTTTTATTCAGGTAGCATGTAATCCAAGATGGCTGCAATCGACCATCTTGGATTCTGTCTGTCCTGCATCTTGTGAACGCGGTATCTTGAGATCAATTTGTCCAATTGACTTCAAACTTGATAAGGTGCTTCGCAGTATGTAATCCAAGATGGCTGCCATTGACCATCATGGATTCCGTCCGTCCGGTATCTTGTGAACGCGGTATCTTGAGAACAACTTGTCCAATTGACTTCAAACTTGAGAAATTGTTTCGCATCAGTAGACGGTCATTGGTGTTGATTTTCATTGAAGTAGTATATAATCCAATATGACTGCCATTGGCCGTCTTGGATTTCACTCACCCATATTGTACCCATCTGTGTTGTGAATGCGACATCTTGAGATCTATACCATCCATCGATTTATAAGCTTCACCATCCAAAATTCCATAAACAACTGCAGACTTGCATTCCAGTGTTCCATCCAGCATTCCATCACTGCTTCCCAAACCTCCTCAACAATTCCAGATAAATGTCCATTTCCACATACAGATATCCACTTTCCGTGTTACATTTAAGGAGATATTTGAAGCATAAATGCTGTATGTTCTCAAACAGGCTACTTCGCGGAGGACCTGCTATCTTCTCAGCTTGTTTTGAGATCTGGTTTTAATCACATGCAACAACAGCTTTTGGATACGGTTCTAAAGACTCATGGTGGAGTATGCTACAAGTTTATATTAAATTCACAAACTCCATGTGATTTTGCAAGCAGATTTTCGAAGATATAATTAATAACTGACCGTATTGAAGTGGAAAGAAGTGTTGATATAAAAATAAGGCTGATTATGTTTTCTGTTTGATTTAGTCTTTTGTCAAGAAGTGTTCTGATGACGAGCAGTCACGTGTCGATGATTTCCTCTCTGATAGACCTTTTCCTGTGGCCATGTACATGATAAAAGTCAAGACAGCAGAGACGACAAAACTGCCCTACGAATCTTTGAGATTTTGGAATCCAGAAACGGACAATACAGGAAAAACGACAGCTGACAGAGTTCATACTTGTGAAAAGCCATACAAATGTTCGCTCTGTCTAAATAGCTTTTCACAGAAAGGAGACATAAGAAATCATGAAATAACACACACTGGTGAAAAGCCATACAAATGCTCACTCTGTCCACAAGGTTGTTCAGGTAAAGTAAACCGAGAGGATCATGAAAGAACACATACTGGTGAAAAGCCATACAAATGCTCACTCTGTCCATATAGCTGTTCACAAAAAGTAAACTCGAAGAAACATGAAAGGACACATACTGGTGAAAAGCCATACAGATGCTCACTCTGTCCATATAGCTGTTCACATAAAGGGAGACTGACGGATCATGAAAGGACACATACTGGTGAAAAGCCGTATAAATGCTCACTCTGTCCATATAGCTGTTCACAGAAAGGGAGACTGACGGATCATGAAAGGATACATACTGGTGCAAAGCCATATAAATGCTCACTGTGTCCATATAGCTGTTCACATCAAAAGAACATGAAGGATCATTTAAGGGCACATACTGGTGAGAAGCCATATAAATGCTCATTCTGTCCATATAGCTGTACACAGAAAGGGAGCCTAAAGAAACATGAAAGGACACATACTGGTGAAAAGCCATATAAATGCTCATTCTGTCCATATAGCTGTTCACAGAAAGGGACCCTAAAGGAACATGAAAGGACACACACTGGTGATAAGCCATACAAATGCTCACTCTGTCCATATAGCTGTTCACAGAAAAGGAAACTGAAGGAACACGAAAGGACACATACTGGTGAAAAGCCATATAAATGCTCACTCTGTCCATATAGCTGTTCGAAGAAAGGGAACCTAAAGGAACATGAAAGGACACATACTGGTGAAAAGCCATATAAATGCTCACTGTGTCCATATAGCTGTTCACAAAAATTAAATCTACAGAAACATGAAAGGATACATACTGGTGAAAAGCCATACAAATGCGCACTCTGTCCATATAGCTGTACACAGAAAGGGACCCTAAAGAAACATGAAAGGACACATACTGGTGAAAAGCCATATAAGTGCTCACTCTGTCCATATAGCTGTTCACAGAAAGGGAACCTGAAGGATCATGAAAGGACACATACTGGTGAAAAGCCATATCAATGCTCACTTTGTCCATATAGCTGTTCACATAAAGGGAGCCTAAAGGAACATGAAAGGAACCATACTGGTGAAAAGCCATATAAATGCTCACACTGTCCATATAGCTGTTCACAGAAAGGGAACCTGAAGGGTCATGAAAGTACACATACTGGTGAAAAGCCATATAAATGTTCACTGTGTCCATATAGCTGTTCAAAAAAAGTATACCTAAATAAACATGAAAGGATACATACTGGTGAATAGCCATACAAATGCTCACTCTGTCCATATTGCTGTTCACAAAAAGTATACCTAAAGAAACATGGAAGGACACATACTGGTGAAAAGCCATATAAATGTTCACTCTGTCCATATAGCTGTTCAAAAAAAGTATACCTAAATAAACATGAAAGGATACATACTGGTGAATAGCCATACAAATGCTCACTCTGTCCATATAGCTGTTCACAAAAAGTAAACCTAAAGAAACAGATGAAAGGACACATACTGGTGAAAAGCCATATAAATGCTCACTCTGTCCATATAGCTGTTCACATAAGGGGAACCTGAAGGATCATGAAAGGACACATATATAGCTGTTCACGGAAATGGAGCCTGAAGAATTATGTTAGGACACATACTGGTGAAAAGCCATAAACTGCTCTCTTTGTCCATATAGCTGTTCACACAAATGGAACTCAAAGAAACATGAAAGAAGCCACACTGATGAAAAACCATATAAGTGTTGACTCTGTCCATATTATAGCTGTTCACAGAAATGGAACCATAATAAGACACATGCTCCATGTAGCTGTTCAAAGATAAGACACCTACAGGAACACAAAATAACGCATAGTAATGAAAAGCCATAGAAATGAGGTTTGCATATACATGTAGTGCGCGTTCTGGCTTTCTCATGTTCATTTTATTATGGATTGTTTAACAACGAAATATTCTGGTTCGAGATATGTAAAAAATGCATGCTGAAATACATACGAAAATGCCAAAAATGGAGGTAAAATCCAGTGTTCAATGTCAAACACGGTAATATTAGTTACATGTGTGTACGGAGCAGACTTTCACTATCAACATGTGGACCTAAAGAGAACATGGAACAATATTACGCACATGTTACGGCATCTTCCAGTGGACATTTTGGAGAAGCGCAAGGGCGTATTTGAGAGATTGAGGGCCTATATTGTATCTAAATAGGTCATGTAGGGTCTCATTTTGAAGCTCTTGTGGTGTAGACCACGACTTCAGGGACGTCCATTTCATCAGTGACGTCATCAATAGGAGTAGTTGCGAACTCAGGCATTTTGGGAGTGGAAGTAGAGGCGCTGGCGTAGACCGGGAATTGTGGGAAAAGGAGGTGGGTATGGCCGTTTTAGCCTCGAGATGGAACCCTATTGGTCCGAATGGGGTGTCGAAGTGAAGCACTCGTGAAGGAGCCTTCGACTGGACTGGTGGGTTGTGGAAGTAGGGGCTATGGCACGCAAGGCCGTGCTAAAAGTTCATGGGAACGGACGTTTTGGGGTCGAGATGACCGGCCACTTATTGGTCCGAATGGGTTGTATGGGCTGCTGAATATAACTGAATTTTTGGTTCATGAAAATATGCTCCCTGGACTAATGCTGTATTTTTTAGGCATTTATAGGGAAGATTTTCTCGTCATGAGAATATGACACCTCAAACAAAAATCAGACTTGATACTTTCAAATGAGCAATCTTCCAAATATCTTTGCGAAATATAATTTTGTTTTGAGGTGACATATATTTGTTACAAGAGAACATTCTCCTTATAAATGCCTCAGAAATACCAAAATATGCCAGGGAGCACATTTTGATGAAATGTAAACTCATTTTAATGCAACTGACCATCGTAATTGCTTCCAGGCTGATATTTCAGTACATATTCTTCAAGCAAAATATGTTTTTGCAGGTTTTGGATTGAAAAAA
>JAVTVY010014648.1:0-69792 GCA_036873755.1 Hanleya hanleyi | reverse complement strand
CACTTTGTCTACTGCACATGCGCAGAATGACGTCAGTTTTACGTCGCACCCATCCCGTCGGATGCTCCCTCGCGTATGTTTTACAATGATACCGCACTCGACCCAATCGGTCCACTAGGGGCTCACTTAGACCCCAAAACGTCTATTTCCATACCTTTGTCTACTGCATATGCGCAGAATGACCCCAGTTCCACGTTTCAGCCATACCGTCGGATGCTCTCTCACGAGTGCTTCACATTGACACCTCACTCGACCCAATCGGACCACTATTGGTCCACCTAGACCCCAAAATGTCTATGTCCATACACTTTCTCTACTGCGCATGCGCAGAATGACGCCAGTTTCACGTCACACCCATCCCGTCGGATGCTCCCTCACGTATGCTTTACAATGATACCTCACTTGATGCAATCGGAGCACTAGGGGTCCGCCTAGACCCCAAAACGTCTATTTCCTTACTATTTTCCCACAATTTCCTGTCTGCGCATGCGCAGAAAGTTGAAAACAAACAACACACTAGTCCAGGCGCATGCTCCTCCATGTATGCTTTACATTGATACCTCACTCGACTCCATCGGACCACTAGTGGTCCACCTAGGCCCCAAAACGTCTATGTCCCTACCCTTTCTCCAATGCGCATGCGCAGAATGACATCAGTTGCACGTCACACCCCTTATCTCGGATGCTCCCTCACGTATGCTTTACAATGATACCTCACTCGATGCAATCGGCCCAATAGTGGCCCACCTAGATCCCAACACGTCTATTTCCATACCCTTTGTCTACTGCACATGCGCAGAATGACGTCAGTTTTACGTCAAACCCAGCCCGTCGGATGCTCCCTCGCGTATGCTTTACAATGACATCTCACTTGATGCAATCGGACCTATAGGGACCCCTCTCGGCCCCAGAACGTCCTCCCAGCGCTATTTACCCACTACGCATGCGCACAATGGATAACGTGTCTGCCTCTTGATAAAGCGACCCGGGTTGAATTCCCACTAGGACCCTTTACCTTCTGCCACTGTATGGAGAAACTGAGCGTTCCCCACTTGCCATTTAACATGGGCAAATAGATGGCGATATTGTCGGGGACCCTGTACAGTGCATTGATGCTTCGGAAGGGCAGATAAAGGCTATCTATTGTCCCGGAGAGGGCCGGACATTGCCGGAGATAACCGGAGATTCCCGGAAATTACCGGAGATTGCCGAACATTCCAGATGATTCTCATGAAAACCCGCGTATTTGAAGTCTCGGGACTACTTTGCGGAGGCGTGTTCCCGGAACCGGAAGAGACCGCAGCACCGCCGGAACCGGAAGCGACCGCATCACCGCGGAGGAATACATGCTCCAAAGGTCACTTCCGGTCACGTGACCTTTGCCGGAACTATAGTGACCTTGACCTCCCCGTGATCTCCCCAAAAGTAGGTCAATGGGACTCAATTTTCCGTTTATATACTACTTACGGTGCGCGGTCACCGCCTGGTTCTGGAGTTGTTTTACATGTGGAATTCTACAGCAGATCTCGATCAAGGGGATGCTTGAACGTTGTCAACCCTTGTAGCTCGAGTAACAGTAGCCCGAGAAACAGTTCCATGTAGCCCGAGTATCAGTTCCATGTAGCCCGAGTATCAGTTCCATGTAGCTCGAGTAACAGTTCCATGTAGCCCGAGTAACATTTCCATGTAGCCGGATTAACAGTTCCATGTAGCTCGAGTAGCAGTTCCATGTAGCTCGAGTAACAGTTCCATGTAGCCCGAGTATCAGTTCCATGTAGCCCGAGTATCAGTTCCATGTAGCCCGAGAATTAGTTCCATGTAGCCCGAGTATCAGTTCCATGTAGCCCGAGTATCAGTTCCATGTAGCCCGAGTATTAGTTCCATGTAGCCCGAGTATCAGTTCCATGTAGCCCGAGTATTAGTTCCATGTAGCCCGAGTATCAGTTCCATGTAGCCCGCGTATCTGTTCCATGTAGCCCGAGTAAAAGTTCCATATAACCCGAGTAACAGTTCCATGTAGCCTGAGTATCAGTTTCATGTATCTCGAGTATCAGTTCCATGTAGCTCGAGTAACAGTTCCATGTAGCCCGAGTAAAATTTCCATGTAGCCGAGTAAAAGTTCCATATAGCCCGAGTAACAATTCCATGTAGCCCGAGTAAAATTTCCTTGCAGCAGAGTAAAAGTTCCATATAGCCAGAGTAACAATTCCATGTAGCCCGAGTAAAAGTTTCATGTCTCATCGTGCAAAGCACTGCGTACTCAACAGCGAAGTTTTATGATTTGTTACTCGTAATACACCGTTTTAAATGATTAGTTTCTGTAAGTTAAACCCTCAGGTGCTTCTCACTGACAGAAGGTCCGTATACTCGGAATATGACAATCTTTCGGTTCGATTGAAATTATTTCGAATCTATTAGATTGAAAGAGAACAGAATATGTCCAACGTAGGCATGACACATCAATCTAATAGATCATAATAAACTGTAATTGTCAATCTAATAGATTGATTTTCAATCATATTAGCTTGATCACTAATTCCAATCTAATTATTTAAGAGATATGATAGACATAATTAGCCTAGAATTTTATATGGCACGTCCCTGTATATCTGAAATATTGCTGTACGCGACGTTAAATTAACTATACACTTGCGAATGTTATACATGTATACCAGGTTAGATGTTACTGAGTGAACACCTTTTGCTTAGTTAAATTTGTTTACACAGGATGTATTATATATTGATCATATGTTAATGTAATTCACCCAATTTTCATAATGCCACATGCATTGACGAGAATGTCATCGATTCTCATCTCCATAGTTAGTGAATATTCCTACAGAACTCCATATAGATTTCTTGAAATAACCGAATACATGTCACGTGGATCCAGTATCCAGCCTGCAACATGGCCGCACTAATATACATGTACTTGTACGTGGATTCAAGATTACAGTCAGGTGTGATGTCTGTCCTCTTGCCAAGCCAGTAAGTATACGCATAATTATAAAAGTAAGAAAAAACGAAATATTTTAGAATGAAACAACATAATTAAAAACTGTGATATGTTAATTCAATTTTGAGAATTGACTGTATATTTCCAGTAGAAAATGAAAGAATATCCGGTAGGAAAAAAAATCCAGCTTCTGTCTTATCTAGAGCATTTGTTACTTTTTCGTAAAGAAAAACTTAGGAGATGGGACACTAATCCCTGGGTCATTTTATCAGGTCATTTTGGTGGAGATAGAAAGGTTGATGTGATGTATGTTTGGGGTTTCTTTCGTCGTCAGAAGTGAGAAATTATGGTATTTACAATGAGACAACTGACGATTACAGATGAGCAAATGAACAGGTTTCCTTTCTGGTATGTTAGTTGTATAGAAGTCATTTATATTAGTTATATTGACCATATGTAGTAGCTAGGGTACCATGTGGTAAACTTTAATCCATATCACCGCCACTATTGCATTTAGCCAATTCACTTCCTTCACAAACGTATACAAACACTGTCCTCTGCAGAGTATGGCAAGTTGACACGTGCTAACGGTGCAAGACATGGCGATATAGGCGTTATCTAAAATGATAGATGTACCGCTGTGGTGGTTAAGAAAGTTCTGGGTGTTAGTCCGTTGTCATATCCTTTTTTCATTGCAGCTAGGATGGACACATATTCCTAACGTGGAGAAAAAAATGTTCTAGCTGGGTTAGAAGATAGGATCCGAACAATTCTAGACATTGGACCTCCTTAGCCTCGATTTCAGCATGTCTCGTAAAAATAGCGAGTGATGACAAAGTCTGAGTGACAAAATTTCTCGGCATTTTCTTTGCATCTTTTTCAGTATATTGTCTAAAAGCTACCTGGTAGTACATTTCTGAATGGAAAACATTTTTGTTGGTGTTACGGAAGTGGTACGGTGGGCTAGTCTTCCAAAGTCGTTTGTCACCCCGTGTGTATCTCTATACAGGGACGTTCCCCGGTCTCACAAAAGTTTGTGGTTTCAATTGCCTTCTTCACAATAGTCCTATCATCCATTCTTGCGGTCTTAAATCTTCACCCAGTCCTGTCAGCCTTTCGTACGGTCTCACATCTTCGCACTAGTCCTATCATCCATTCGTGCGGTCTTAAATCTTCACCCCAGTCCTGTCAGTCATTCGTGCGGTCTCACATCTTCACATTAGTCCTGTCGTCCATTCGTGCGGTCTTCACACTATTCGTGTCATCCATTCGTGCGGTCTTACATCTTCACACTAGTCCTGTCATCCATTCGCGCGATCTTACATCTGCACACTATCCGTGTCATCCATTCGTGCGGTCTTTCATCTGCACACTAGCCCTGTCATCCATTCGTGTGGTCTTACATCTTCACACTATTCGTGCTATACATTCGTGCGGTCTCACATCTGCACACTAGCCGTGTCATCCATTCGTGCGGTCTTACATCTGCACAGTAGCCCTGCCATTCATTCGTGCGGTCTTACATCTGCACACTAGCCCTGTCATCCATTCGTGCGGTCTTACATCTTCACACTATTCGTGCGGTCTTACATCTGCACACTAACCCTGTCATCCATTCGTGCGGTCTTACATCTTCACACTATTCGTGCTATCCATTCGTGCGTTCTCACAGCTGCACACTAGCCCTGTCATCCATTCGTGCGGTCTTCCATCTGCGCAGTAGCCCTGTCATTCATTCGTGCGGTCTTACATCTTCACACTAGCCCTGTCATCCATTCGTACGGTCTTACATCTTCACACTATTCCTGCCATCCATTCGTGCGGTCTTACATCTTCACACTATTCGTGCTATCCATTCGTGCGGTCTCCCAGCTGCACACTAGCCCTGTCATCCATTCGTGCGGTCTTACATCTGCGCAGTAGCCCTGTCATTCATTCGTGCGGTCTTACATCTGCACACTAGACCTGTCATCCATTGGCGCGGTCTTACATCTGCACACTAGCCCTGTCATCCATTCGTGCGGTCTTACATCTTCACACTATTCGTGCTATGCATTCGTGCGGTCTCACATCTGCACACTAGCCCTGTCATTCATTCGTGTGGTCTTACATCTGCACACTAGCCCTGTCATCCATTCGTACGGTCTTACATCTTCACACTATTCGTGCGGTCTTACATCTGCACACTAGCCCTGTCATCCATTCGTGCGGTCTTACATCTTCACACTATTCGTGCTATCCATTCGTGCGGTCTCACAGCTGCACACTAGCCCTGTCATCCATTCGTGCGGTCTTACATCTGCGCAGTAGCCCTGTCATTCATTCGTGCGGTCTTACATCTGCACACTATTCGTGCTATCCATTCGTGCGGTCTCACAGCTGCACACTAGCCCTGTCATCCATTCGTGCGGTCTTACATCTGCGCAGTAGCCGTCATTCATTCGTGCGGTCTTACATCTGCGCAGTAGCCCTGTCATTCATTCGTGCGATCTTACATCTGCACACTATTCGTGCTATCCATTCGTGCGGTCTCACAGCTGCACACTAGCCCTGTCATCCATTCGTGCGGTCTTACATCTGCGCAGTAGCCCTGTCATTCATTCGTGCGATCTTACATCTGCACACTATTCGTGCTATCCATTCGTGCGGTCTCACAGCTGCACACTAGCCCTGTCATCCATTCGTGCGGTCTTACATCTGCGCAGTAGCCCTGTCATTCATTCGTGCGATCTTACATCTGCACACTATTCGTGCTATCCATTCGTGCGGTCTCACAGCTGCACACTAGCCCTGTCATCCATTCGTGTGGTCTTACATCTGCGCAGTAGCCCTGTCATTCATTCGTGCGGTCTTACATCTGCACACTATTCGTGCTATCCATTCGTGTGGTCTCACAGCTGCACACTAGCCCTGTCATCCAGTCGTGCGGTCTTACATCTGCGCAGTAGCCCTGTCATTCATTCGTGCGGTCTTACATCTGCACACTAGCCCTGTCATCCATTCGTGCGGTCTTACATCTTCACACTAGACCTGTCATCCATTCGTGCGGTCTTACATCTTCACACTAGCCCTGTCATCCATTCGTGCGGTCTTACATCTTCACACTATTCGTGCTATCCATTCGTGCGGTCTCACAGCTGCACACTAGCCGTGTCATCCATTCGTGCGGTCTTGCATCTGCACAGTAGCCCTGCCATTCATTCGTGCGGTCTTACATCTGCACACTAGCCCTGTCATCCATTCGTGCGGTCTTACATCTTCACACTATTCGTGCGGTCTTACATCTGCACACTAACCCTGTCATCCATTCGTGCGGTCTTACATCTTCACACTATTCGTGCTATCCATTCGTGCGTTCTCACAGCTGCACACTAGCCCTGTCATCCATTCGTGCGGTCTTACATCTGCTCAGTAGCCCTGTCATTCATTCGCGCGGTCTTACATCTGCACACTAGCCCTGTCATCCATTCGTACGGTCTTACATCTTCACACTATTCGTGCCATCATTTCGTGCGGTCTCCCAGCTGCACACTAGCCCTGTCATCCATTCGTGCGGTCTTACATCTGCGCAGTAGCCCTGTCATTCATTCGTGCGGTCTTACATTTGCACACTAGACCTGTCATCCATTGGCGCGGTCTTACATCTGCACACTAGCCCTGTCATCCATTCGTGCGGTCTTACATCTTCACACTATTCGTGCTATACATTCGTGCGGTCTCACATCTGCACACTAGCCCTGTCATTCATTCGTGTGGTCTTACATCTGCACACTAGCCCTGTCATCCATTCGTACGGTCTTACATCTTCACACTATTCGTGCGGTCTTACATCTGCACACTAGCCCTGTCATCCATTCGTGCGGTCTTACATCTTCACACTATTCGTGCTATCCATTCGTGCGGTCTCACAGCTGCACACTAGCCCTGTCATCCATTCGTGCGGTCTTACATCTGCGCAGTAGCCCTGTCATTCATTCGTGCGATCTTACATCTGCACACTATTCGTGCTATCCATTCGTGCGGTCTCACAGCTGCACACTAGCCCTGTCATCCATTCGTGCGGTCTTACATCTGCGCAGTAGCCCTGTCATTCATTCGTGCGATCTTACATCTGCACACTATTCGTGCTATCCATTCGTGCGGTCTCACAGCTGCACACTAGCCCTGTCATCCATTCGTGTGGTCTTACATCTGCGCAGTAGCCCTGTCATTCATTCGTGCGGTCTTACATCTGCACACTATTCGTGCTATCCATTCGTGTGGTCTCACAGCTGCACACTAGCCCTGTCATCCAGTCGTGCGGTCTTACATCTGCGCAGTAGCCCTGTCATTCATTCGTGCGGTCTTACATCTGCACACTAGCCCTGTCATCCATTCGTGCGGTCTTACATCTTCACACTAGACCTGTCATCCATTCGTGCGGTCTTACATCTTCACACTAGCCCTGTCATCCATTCGTGCGGTCTTACATCTTCACACTATTCGTGCTATCCATTCGTGCGGTCTCACAGCTGCACACTAGCCCTTTAACCATTCGTGCGGTCTTACATCTGCGCAGTAGCCCTGTCATTCATTCGTGCGGTCTTACATCTGCACACTAGCCCTGTCATCCATTCGTGCGGTCTCACATCTTCACACTAGACCTGTCATCCATTCGTGTTGTCTTACCTGGAGATCCTGATTTCGCCTTCCCCATACATTCACCTGTTTACGTTCTCGTATTTGAGTCCGAGACATGGACTGTGTAGGAAAGATAAACCGAGTTCGCAGTTTTCTCTTGGTGGCGTCAACTCATAAGGAATGAATGATATTGCTTGAAATGGCAGCGCAATGTCCCCATCTTCACAATGTCAACGTTTCGTTTTGAGTAAAAAGCGAAACCTTGGCCATCTCCATAGCAGATCGCGTTCCGCTCACTCTCAGTGTTTGTCAGTTTCCTGGCTTTGATGGAATCTGATGGTAGATGAAGACGTATATTTTTCAATAAATTATTAAATTTAATAAGTCTCAGTGTAGTTATTTTTCTTCAAAACGATTTCCGTTTAAATATTTCCCCTTTATATTGATTAATTTTCATAATTTATTTTCATCTACCACCAAATATCTCGAAGGCCAGGCAACTATTGTGTTTTCTGTTGTCACGGTCGCCATAAACAAGTGATCTGATTGGTCAATATCCACAAGATATTGCTTTCGCTGATTGGCTGAAAGTATACAGTTGCATTTCCCATGAACACGAACATGATCCATTACTCTGTGTACTTGGGATATCTAGGATAGAGATACACTTGGCTTCAGCGAGGATGCTTATCCCACGACCCAACATAAACCCAATGAGAAAATGAATATTAATGACCAAAAGAATATTACTCTTAAAACATGTCACATCCATGCGTTGACGCGTCACATCCGGGAGTGGGGCATGGTGATTATAATGAACGGCAAAATGGATGGATGGAATTACAAGCGTCTAGTCCGTCATTCATAACTCAGCCGTCGTTCATTAAAGAATATCCACGTTCATAATCCAAAGACCTATTCCATATTCCATATAACAGTTTAGCACCAAATTCAAAAAGACAATCATAGTATACTTAAACATAGGCTAGTTTCCTGCAAGAGAGAAGCGGTCAACAGTTTTCAATGATACCGACAAGACATCATCATGTTCCAAAAATATAAAATCCGTATCGCTGATCAGTATTCTTAATCCATAATTAAGTGGGATCTTGGACGCATACACTGTCAGATAAAGAAGCAATAAAGAAGTTGTTATCCATATAATAGCCTTGTGTTATATGCGCCGACTTCTAAATGCCTATCAAAGAAATCACAGTCAGAAGGATGTACCCAAAATATTTGGGTCAAAAGGACCCTAAATGTTAGGTCAGAATGGAATTTGATCCACAATAAATATCTCTTGATCCAATCCTTCTGATCCTGTAGTTGATGTCCTATGTCATCAAGCTTATTATTATTCAGCCGTATGTATATTTCGACTATGGACGCTCAAAATTCTTTATGTACGACGACTGGATATCGATCTGACTGGATATCGATCTGAGAGGATATCGATCTGACACTGGATATCGATCTGACTGGATATCGATCTGACACTGGATATCGATCTGACTGGATATCGATCTGACGCTCATTAATTAACCTGTAAACTATCTGTCACATTGTTCACATACATGTGTTAACTCCCTAACTATAGTTTTCGTCCCATGTATTCAAATACACAAAGTGCTCGCACTGTGGGCAGCTGCGTATGACGGGACTTTTCGCTGAAAAGGCACATAACAATTGACCAAACAGTTACCCGTCAATAATCAGTGAGAATTAATGGTCCATTATAATCACAAATATTATGACAGACGTTCTGTATCATTCCAGTATCATCATGCGTCAGTCAGATTAACTAAAACTGAAAATTACCGTTTGATCACTGTCACTCCGCCAAGAGACTATAGGATTATCCATCTTCATAATATCAAGGTTTCTTTTTGAGCCAAAGGCGAAATCCTGCCCATCATACATAGCAGACCGCGTTCCGTCCACTTTCGGTGTATGGAACCTGTTGTCACATGATAAGGTGCCATGGTGGCGCAAAATAAGTGATCTGTTTGGTCAATATATACAGGAAGTTTCTTCGCTGATTGGCTGTTTACATTTGGATTTTCCCGTGAACACGATCCATTCCCACGTGCACTATACCATGGGTATCCAGGCCCCGGGACATGAGCCCCGAGGACATGAGCCCTTCGCACAAAAGCCCTTCGAACACGGGCCCACAGGATTATTCCAAAACTGGAGACGGGCCCACATTTCTGGGGGCTATCTCTAAATACGTCAGAGCATTGATTGGCAGTTCAACAGGTTAGAACAGGGCCGTTTCATGTTATAACTGATTAGATTATGGTTTAAACAGCATTTTATTCTTGAAAATTACTAAATAGAAAACTGATCACGAATAAATTGTATTGTTGGTCATATTTCTCTTTTCCCAGATTTAAATGGTTACCTACTTTAAATATATAAATGTGGGCTCATGTCCAATTTTGGAATAGGCCTGTGGGCTTGCGTCCAGAAGGGCCTCAAACCGAAGGGCTCCTGTCCAGTGGGATCCTGTCCTGAAGGGCTCAAACCCGCGCTCCGTCAGTAGTATATATACGGCATTTCGAGTGGGGTTGGTGTCAGTGCGCATGCGCGAGAAAAAAAATGAGGCAGTATTGGGGCGGTGTGCGCAGGAGTGTTGTGCGCAGTTATGACGTCACTTCCGGTCTGGGTGAATGGGGCGTGACCTTGGGAGCATGTATTCCCCCGCGGTGATGCGGTCTGGCGGTGATGCGGTCTGCCTCCGTGGACCGAAAGTAGTCCCAAAACCGTGGGTTTTCGTGAGAATGTTCGGCAATCTGTAGGGACCGCTAGTGGACCGATTTGGTCGAGTGAGGTATCAAAGTGAAGCATTCGTGAAGGGGCATCTGATGGGCTGGGTGTGGGGTTCAAATATCGTCATTCTGCGCATGCGCGGTGGACAAAGTGAATGGAAATAGACGTTTTGGGGTCTAGGTGGGCCACTAGTGGCCCTATGGAGTCGTATGAGGTATCAATGTGAAGCATTCGTGAAGGAGAATCCGCCTGGACTAGTGTGTCGTTCGTTTTCGACGTTCTGCGCATGCGGAGATAGGGAATTGTGGAAATAGACGTGATGGGCCGATGGTGTCGTATCAGGTCTTATTTTGAAGCTTTCGTGAGGGAGCATGCGCCTGGACTAGTGTGTCGTTCGTGTTCAACATTCTGCGCATGCGCAGACAGGGAATTGTGGGAAAAGGGTAAGGAAATAGACGTTTTGGGGTCTAGGTAGGCCCCTAATGGTCCGATGGAGTCGAGTGAGGTATCAATGTGAAGCATATGCGAAGGAGCATCCGACTGGGCGAATGTGACGTAAAACTGACATCATTCTACGCATGCGCAATAGACCAAGTGTATGGAAATAGACATTTTGGCGCCGACAAGGGTCACTATGGGTCCGATGGGGTCGTATGAGGTCTTATTTTCAAGCTCTCGTGAAGCGGCATCCGACTGTGTTAATAGTTCTTACGTCTTCAAGAGTCTACGCATGCGCAGTCTGGTTGTAGTATAGAAAGTAGGCATTTTGGGGGTGCGTGGGGGTGTGTTTGACCAACCACTATGGGTCCGTGGTTGTGGTTTGGTGGTGTGGGTTGTTCGCACAGACGTCACTTCCGGGTTTCACTAAAACTACCTCCGAACCCAGAAGAGTTCCAATGTTCCCGTAGACGTAGGGTCCGGATTTTCAACATCCAAGATTTCCCCGGCCCGGCCCGGCCCGGTCCGCCCCGTCCGCAGTGCGCGGGTTATCCGGGCGAGCGCGCGCGCGCGCGTCATCACCGAAAGTGCGCGGGTGAATGCCGGGTCAAAAGGTCAAAGGTCGCATCCAGGTCAAAAGGTCCAAGGTCTCCCTTTCGGCAATGTTCGGCAACATTGTTGCGGCATCGATATACAGAGCTTGAACACAAAAAGGGGATTGCAAATTAACCTGGGAAGGATGGGCAGTTCCATTTGGACCAATCAGCGGTCGAGAAAAGGAGCCAATGAGCGATCGATAAAAGAACCAATGGACGGGTACTAGAATTTCGCTCACGTCCGGATACTAGAATGCTTTCGCCTACGTCCGCGCCTACATCCAGGTTCTTGTACATCCGGGTAATGTTTTCTGGACATTGATGGGTTACATTTGGCCCCATCCTAGGCCACTGATTGGCTACTTTCTCCACGGTGTTCAAAGCCAGTTTCACCGAATCCCCACATGTCTGTTATAGCCTTCATGCATTATGCTCATATAGAAAACACACAAGACAGGGTTTTTTTTTGGTGAGATCTCATTTTGTTTTTTATTCAACAATAACTAACAACAACAACGTGAGAACAACCACGTGAAAACTGAAGCCCAGAACAGGGGCTTGTACATTGAAAGAACTGAAGCCCAGAACAGGGGGCTTGTAAACTTAAGCCCAGAACAGGGGGCTTGTACATTGAAAGAACTTAAGCCCAGAACGGGGCTTGTACATTGAAATGATGGGCGGCCCAGTCATATACTAGTACATCGCGGTCATCGGCCTTGGGGTACTCGTCAAACATCTGTACGATGGTAGATAAGGTTCTTCCCCGGCATCGGTGGTACAGATAAAACAAGCAATATTGTCCGCACACGCTACTGGTCAGGCTTTGCAACGTTTGACTGTTCCAACACCACGTCTCTGTGCCTTAATCCATGAAGTCTGATAAATCGGGATGGAGGGGTGGCAGGCCGTACGGGTCAAAGTATTCGCCCTGCTGTTCTGTCAAGTGCACGGCCACCCAATGTTCACCGGGCCGATCCATCGGGTCCGTGTTGAGAAAGTAAGCAGCAGGATACACACGGTCTAATGGGAACACATCTCGGGCGAACACCCTTGAAAGACCATACGTGTCCCTGGGTCATTCTCCAGCACGGTGGTTATCTGGTCTGTATCCATGTTAGGTGGCAAAGTCACACAGGACGTTGCGCGCCTTGTCCACTTGAATGATGTTGTCAAACTCGGCGTAGCAGATCCCGAGGGCTCGTGCAAAGTGGATTTCCAACCGTAAATTGCCTTGCTTGGCCAGGGCCAGCTGATGGTCGTTCTCTAAGGTGGGGTCAGATCGAAACAGAACAAGGTGTATCCGTTCGCGTAGTCCTCCCGACTGATCATATTCCCTTCGTCCTGGTTGATTTGACCGGTGGCTGTAAACAGGCTCTGATAGGCTCGAATGAAATTCCTGCGCCCAAAGTTCGGTGTTACGGTCGTGGCTGGGACCTGTTGTCCGTCCACATACAGGGCCACAAAATTGATGCCGAAATGTTTAAAGTCAAACGGATTCTCTGGGTAGGCTCCGATGAAACTGGTATTTTCCACACAGGCCAGGATCAATCGCTTGGGTAGTTCCCCCAGGAACAGGTTTTCTTTGTTGGCGCTCATATTTCCAGCAGGCACAGAGAACACTTTGGTTTGTACACGTCGGATAGGATACTGGGCTGGTTTTGTTTCCAAGGCTTTCATGTGTCCCAATTGAACGGCTGGATTCGCTTTCAGTTTTCGAACATACAGGACTGGGTCTTCGATGACAATCTTATAGTCAGCTGCATGCCCCTCTACGTTAGTGGCCATCAAGGCGAAGGTCGGTGGCGCCCGTATCAGTCGGATTTTGATGGGGATCTTGTTCAAGAAGTACCAGTCTTGCATGAAAATGTCTGCGTGCAGTCGACCCATGAGATCCCGAGGCGCCGTTCGCAGTGAAAGCCTTCCGTTTGTTATATCCTTCATTATCCACCGTGTCCATGTGCTCGGATGTGTCTTGGTAGAATAAAATGGCTGTCAGCTGAGATTCTTTAGCCTCTCGTCCATACGACAACAGTGTCTCGATGTAGGCTCGATAGGGGTACGTGTTGGTCGAGTCACTGATGAGTTTGTCGCTGAGAAAAATATCCACCTGTTGGAACATCGAGTGCAGCCAGAGATTCGTCGGGCCCACCGTTGCAGCTTGGATGATTCTGGAGCCATCCCCATTGACCACCTTGGCTTTCACATACACGTATGTATGGGCTAAATCCACATAGGCCGTATCCGCATTACTGATGGTGAACTCGATGGGCCCTGTTTCGTTGATGCTGGAGAGCGGGAGATGCTCCACCCATAATCCTTGTTCGGCACTGGTCTGTGTGGGTGGGACGGTTCACAAATCAAATTCACTGTTGGTGGAGGGGCAGGACTGCGTGGATCAAGGACATGTTTAAGAAAAGATATCCTGGGTCTTCGATGTACGTCATCGCTGGGTCGGTCGTCGACTGGTGCGTGGTCTCGGTGGTGCAGGTCTTTTATTCCCTACGGTGCGTTGTGCTTTGGCCACCAAGACGCCTCCCGCTTCTTGGGCCCGACGTTTCAAGGCTTCTTTGGGTGCCGTACCCCCCAAGACATCACCGGCCACTTGCAGTCCACTGCGTACCGCTTGTTTGCCGATCGCTTTCACTCCACGCGTCACCAAGGGCAGGAACGTTTTAACGATACTCCCGAGTATGTTCCCCAGCCCATGTCCTCGTTGCATGCGTGCACCACTAAAGACCGGAAGGCCACCCCCGGCCTGTTGGGCATAATAGTCCATATAGCTGCGTGCATCGCACTCGTAAGGGCCCTTCATTATACAAAGTGGGGAGCACGTGCTTGTCGAAAATGAAGTGTCAGCACCACTTTTCCTTGTTCGAATGCCACCGGTCGTTCCGTGTCATCTCTTATATCCACCGTGATAGTGTTGATGTCGGTTTGTCGTACGGGTAGGTAGAGCATGTGGGTGAAACTGTGGGTGATCTCCATACGTCTTTTTAATGGGGACCACCCGTAGCAGAGGTGTGTTGATATCGCCCACGATGTGGTTGTCGACCACGTCCGAGTAGACGTAGAGTCCGTACATACCCGACTTCATATCCATCGAGATCTGGCCATGGTCCTCGGATGGACCCGTGTAGGTCGGGTGAGCGAGACCCAGCATTTGCTGTAGAATAGGCGGCGAGGAGGATCTGTGCCTTGTCGTTGTGTGTGTTGTAATCGAAGTCCACGTGATTCTTGAAGGGAAAGGATTTGATGGATGTTGAAGTATTCGTGACCTCCCGTAGAGCCTTAATGCAACAGTATAGTCAGCCACTGCATGAACTCCTTGGGGGTATCGTATTGGCCTTCGGGGCGGGTGAGTCGGGTGTTTTTTCCTTCGTAGGTCACCTCGTACCACACTTCATTGGCTCGCACGTTGTACCACGAGTAAGGATATTGGATATCCACGAGGCCGCATTCCCAGCGTCCAGGTAAATGCAACGGTTGCGGTAACTGGGTCACGTTCTTGGCCAAGGTGTTGTCAGGAAACACATCCAGCGAACTGTTACTGTGCAACGTGGGGTAAAACATGGCGAGTGAGCTGTCCTGCTGCTGCTGTTGGTTTTAATAGGTGTTCCAGGCCTTGGGCGGTTGTGTCCGGCGTCGTGTTCGTCGCGGTGACTTGCTACGTGTCACGGCTCTGGAGATGTGGGGTGTCTTGATCAAGGGTGGTTTTTTAAAGGCTCGAAAAGAAGGTGCCCGTTGTGGTGGTGTTTTGGGGGATGACTCCGGTTCCCACTCGGCTTCCCTAGAAGGTTGTGGGTCACTCGGCGATTGCTGGGTCCGCTGCATCCAGGCCCAGCGCTGGGGGTTCCCCACCAATTCCTGTGGCACATGCATGTCTTTCAAGCCTTGAGCGAAGACCTCCCATCCTCGAGGATCCGTGTGCGACCTGCGTTGACGCATCAGGTCATTCACTAAATCCGTCATGTGGGTACCGGGAACCACCTGATTCTGTACCAGTAGTTCACCTTTATCATTCCAAGTCATGTTAAGATTCTGTTTCATCCGTTGTAATACCAGACCAGCTTGTTTCTTGAACGATGCAGGTACACTTTGCAGGACTTCATCTTCCACCCACTGTGGGGCTGTTGGAGCGGTGCTGAGGTCGGCGGTGTGTCGCGTGGTGGTGGTGGTGGTGGTGCTGGGGTACAGAGGGTTCTGTATTGGTCCATGAACGTCATGTACCGTTGAAGCGTCTCATTGTACCGTTGTACTTTCTCACTGTCGCTTAAGCCCGGTCTTTGTAAGATCTGTTGCATCTCTTCATCGAGGGTGTTTATGGTCTTCACCGTACGTGGGACAGGGTAAGGCGATTGCAGGTTTTGAAGGAACCGTGGTTCGACGAGGACCATTTTTTTCGTGTGGTTCATTGTCGGCCGAAGAGTCCACCCAATACTGGACTCAACACGGAAGCGGCCAACGGTGCTAAGATGGCCCCGAAAAAGCCGCCTTTCTGTAACACCTTTTTCTTTTGGGTTTGAGAGACTCGCTTCTGGACTAGGGTTCGGAGACCTGTCTTATGCTTGGCCAACTTGGTCTTCTGAGCCGGAGTCAGTGGTACGTTGCCTTTTAACAGGCTGTACCCGATCTCGCACAGACAGCGTACATGGTCAGGGTCCGCACCGCGTACAATGGTTCGGACCAACTTCGGTGGGGCCGTCTTCAATACACGGAGCGTCGGAGCGTGCTTCCGTACTCGCGCAGACGTCATGTACAACTAATGCTAGAACCCACAACTCTGCTCTTTTTATCTACCTCAGAGAACAGAGACAAAGTCAACCATGCTGTGGTATTAATTCTTTTTATTATCCCCATCATCAAACACACACACTCCAGCTGGGGGCGCCACTGTGGATGTGTTTACATTATTTTTGCATGTACACGTGGTGGGTCTCTCCGGGAAAGATGCCGGTCCGTAGTCGAAGGTGGTCGGGGGTGGCTTGCTTGAGGTCGAAGAGCATATACCCGTGCTGAGGGGTTGTGGCATTTTTAAAGGCTTCCAACGCAAACGGTGTGCGGCCGGGATACATCTGTCTCGCCAGGTGCAGCAGTTGCGTGGTATCTCTCGTTTTTTTTGTTTTTACTGAACAGATTCTGCACAATGTAGATGATGCTGAGCCGTCGATGGTGGCCGCCTTTGGTAAAGAGTTGGGTGACCCGCGCATCCGTCTCCGCCATGAGATCATCCAGAACCACCAAGGTGTCCGGTTCCAAATCGGCCAGGTTGGGTAGGCCTTCCACGAACGTGATATGGGACATTGTTGCATACGATGCCTGCCATTCTCCATAACACCACACGACTCGGGCAATGGGTGGGGTGATCATGCTTTCGGCGTGTTGAAGGAGCTTCCTGACGAAGTGCGTTTTGCCGGAGCCCGTCGGTACTGCGATGACGCAAGTGAAGGGATGCTGCCACCGAGGGTCCATGATTCGAGGTGTATGCGCTGTCGTGGTAACCCGCTCTTGTAAATTTGGTACGAGTGAACTGGAGTGGTGGTGGGTAGAACGTCGGTCGTCGTTGTCTGTTCACTGTGAGTGATGAAATCCGGGGTTTCAGACGTAGTGGGTGTTCTTGGTGTGGAGCTCGGTGTCGAGCTCGGTGTTGACTGTATACTCGGTGTGGAGCTCGATTTGGCTTGTACACGTGGTGTGGTGGTAGTGATGACTGGGTTCGATACGGGGTTGACTGGTGCAATCTGTAGACTGATTTCAATGGTGGCTGGAGTTCTCAGTTGGTTAAGTAGCGTGCTGACATAGGCTACGTCGTAAAACCCACCTCCGTATAACACACTCAGCAGGGTTAGCACTATCACCACAAAGCCCACATGCGCTTTGCGCGTTTTGGGAGACGCCGTGTTCAGAGGCAGCTGCTGTTTGTCCATAGCACCGTGGTCGAACGTGGAATGAAAGATGACGGTAGTGGTGTCTGGCTTTATAGTCGTTTCACCTGGTTGGCCGCGACCCAGGAATTCAAGGAACTGGGCCAGCCTTGCCATTTGACGAAATGGAATAGTTTGCCACGTCGACGTTCCGTTTTCAAAATCTGCTCCACCGTGTAGTAGTCTTGCTTTGTTTTTACGACAGGCTGTAATTCCATCTCATAAAACGTCCCTAGCAGCGGTTCCCCTTGAAGATCTTCCAGTTCATAGACTCGCTGCTGTCGGGGTAGGCGCCGTTTAATCAGGAAGTGCTCATCGCTCCAGTTGGGCAAGTAACTTTTCTCGAACTTGCCCTTGACTTTACTGATCCGTACAGGGTCCCCGACCATGAACACCTTCTTCGGCGTTCGCTGCGATTGCCTGGGGTACAAGACACGCCGAACTTGGGCTTCATTGCGTTGGGTCACGGTAATGGGGGCTCTCTGTATACTCCGGTGATAGGCTCGATTGTAACCACTCACAAGTTTCGGGAGAACATCGATGTACCGCCTTGTATTCTTATAGGTGAAATATTTATACATGCGGCCTTTGAATGTCCTGTTGAACCTTTCCACCACGGAAGCCTTGGTCTCGTTGTACGTATGGAAGAAAAACACCTTCTGGGCTTTCAGAAACTGTTGGAACGGTCTGTTGAGGAATTCCGTGCCTTCGTCGGTTTGCAAATACATGGGTTTGCGTCCGGTCTTGAAGATGTCCTTGAACGCCGCTATGAGATTCGCCCCCGTTTTCGTCCGGATGGGTACCACCCACGCATACTTCGACAGGATATCGATGCACGTCAAGATATACCGATTTCCATCGTTGTGTTTGGCAAAGGCGCTCATATCGACCAAATCCGCTTGCCATTGGGCATCTAGTCCTCCCACGATGACCCGGTTCCGTAGAAAATGGCGACGGACAGATCGATGTAAGGTATAGGTGTCCTGTTTTCTTAATCAATCTCGGACTTAAGCACGTTGTATCCCCTGGGGTTTGGCCGCTTGATAGAGAGCCGTTAATGCATTATAGGCCGCCGGACTGTCGGGACTGTAGTATAAGTTATCCAACACCTTCTCCCAGCTCTTCATGGTGACAAATGATGATGAACCCTGGCTCTATCGTTTATTTATAACGGGTATATCTTGGGCCGGAGTTTCTTCTTTGGCTTCTGCCAGCACAGTGTCCATGGTAAATGACCAGTCCAACTCGCCTGATGACCGCTTGATAAGCACTTGATCCACATCTGCCACGGCATCTTCCAACGCAGACCATAGATCAGGGTGAAGGGTAAAATGCACTGTACCCCCATCTAGCCGAGCCAATTGAGCAAAGAAGGGGCCGCTTCGGATGTACACATCGTGACACAAGTGAATGAGGTCGCCGTCCAGTTCACCAGACAACACCCGTTTGAATTTGGTCCAGCCCTCTCGAGACAAACGAATGTGAGCCGGGCACGGTTGTGTAGGGTCTGCATCACAGATGTCTCCCACCTCCTCCATGATATCGACCTTATCCGCATAAACGTGCAGGAAAACCTCGGGGGTCAAGCTGAGATACGCCCGTATTATATGCTCCGTCATGGTCAGTACGTGAATGGTACCAGATTTGACTGTCTCTCGTATTGATAGGGAGAACCCCGTGAGATCAAAAGATCGGGCGGTCATGTCACTGGGCTGACTGAGTCTAGCCGGGTAATCAATGGCATCGTCGTCTGCCTCCGCTTCATTGCTAGACATTTGTTCATTGGGTTCTGCCGCCGCTTCTCTCAGGGCACGAGCCCACTCCAACTCGTCTGATGACCGTTCGTCCGGTGTAAACAGCTGGTCCACAATAGGCACCACTTTCTCGAAGGCTGCCCACAGATCGGGGTCTAGAGTGAAGCCTCGCGTAGGGTCTTGGTAACGACCCAGGCGTGGGAAGAAGGGTCCACGGTGTACGTAGATTGCATTGTCTATGTGGATGAGGTTTCCGTCGAGCTCACCACTCAACACCCGTTTAAATTTGGTCCAGCCGTCACGGTGTAGCGTAACCGTATTCGATACGGTCTCAGCGCGCGACCAGCAAACATCTCAACGGTCTTCCACGAGGGTGATTTTATCTTCATAGACGTGTAACCCCACCCGGGGTGTAAGGGGAAGGATGGCTCGTAGAACTGGTGACATGGTTGACCCAATGACGAACGGTGACTGACACACCCTCCGACTGTCTCTCGTATTTATAGTCAGGTACGTCGATGACATGGTTGACCCAATGACGGTCGGTGAATGACGCACACTGTGTCTGACCCTCGTATATATCGGTTGCACATAAGCGCATCTGTGGAGGCTCTGAAGAGCCATTCTTTTTCTGTCGTGGTCATTGCCACAGCGCCAGGGTCAATAGGGCACAGACCATGACTAGGCCAACCAGCCGTCGCTGGTTCCGGCGTGAGCGCACGTGGTCCATAGCCCGAGCATCAAGGATGGCTGTCATAGTCCAGTAGTGGTGAGTGATAGCACACCTCTCCATCGAGTGCACTCTGTCGAGGACCGCCTCTGTGAACTCTTTCAGGATCTGGCGTCGCCCCTCGTTGTCGTCGCCATCTGCAAACATGGACCGAACCACTGCTCGGTAACTCGTGAGTGAATTAACCACGGTGGCATGCGGGTGTCCGTCATGGCTCTGCAACCGTAGGAATGGGGGTGTGGGATCCAGAGAGACGTGTTTTATAGACCATGTCACACATGCGCGCTTGTACGTAGCTCTACGGGTGTAGTCCGTGATACGTACTATTCTGAGGGGTTAGTCCAAAAAAGTGAGCAACAACAACACAGATTACAGGCCAATCCTCTTATTATGCGTGAATCGGGCGTGACCTGGGTAGGAAACATGATAGGAATGCATGTACTGACCTGTCTGTGGGTTTTTTCCCGCCAGAATTTCGCTGACGTCCGCGCCTGCATTCGGGTCTTGAGGGGCGACTGCATGTGGTGAGTTGTATGTGGGTGTTTTTTTCGGTGACGTCCGCCCCTGCATCCGGGTATGTATGAGGGTTTTGAGGTGGCGACTGCATGTGGTGAGTTGTATGTGGGGTTTTTCGCTGACGTCCACGCCTGCATCCGGGCACTTCTATGTAGGTGTATAAAAGTGGGAATTTTTAGGGCATTGCTGCATTCATTGACCTGCTTCACCTCACCAGCCTGAGTCTGCCTGACCAGCCTAAGCCTGCCTGACCAGCCTGAGCCTATCTGACGAGAGGAGCTACGACACTGTCAACCACCAAGATGTTCACTTGCACAACTTGCCAGAAGCAGTTTACTCGCCTAGAAGAATTGCGACGGCACGAGTCCTCCATCCACAACGGCGCACGGTATACTTGTATAACCTGCGCACGGTCATTTAATCGGGAGGATCATTTACTGCGCCACGAACGCTCATTCCACGAGGGGACGACGGAACAATGTAATGAATGTGGTCAACTCTTCATACGACCCAGTCAGTTAAGACGGCATCAGCGTTTGATTCATACCCCGTCTCTACGGTTTGGGCGACAACTTCCCACTAAAGAGGCACCCAGGAGGGTCAGACCCAGTGAAGATGAGCCCGGGGAGACGAATGCCACTGGTGATGCGATCACGGAGAGCCCGCCTATACCCACAGTTCAGAAGAGCCTAGATATCCAGCCAGTCCCTAGCATTACTGTTGCCAGTCATACGCCTGACGACATCGAGCATTTTCTGGAAGATGCAGTGGATATTCCTAGCGATCTGTTACAGGACGCCCATCCAGTGAGTGACATCTATCGGCGCCAATGGCCCATGACACGACACGTTTTCCATTGTGATCGCCCCATTCCAGATATCTACAATTTCCCACTGACCGACCTCCCCCGTCTACGCAGCTACGTGAAAGCCATTTTCAATAACCAAGCTACGGTCTTCAGATTGAATGTCGCTTTCGGGTACATCTTACGTCACAAAGAGACGGACCAGTTACGGTATTATTATGCCAGTAATAACAGCCTTGTGTTTGACCAACCGTTCACCATCATTAACCGGGCGTCGCTAGAGACGATGCTGGAGAAACTGGACACCGTAGATCCCTTGAGCTGGGCACATCGTCAACGCCCCAACAAACAACGGGTTGTAGAGAGGGTCACCAATGCTACGTTCTTCGTTATCAAGCTGACCGACTACCCCCATCGGCTGAATGCGTCACCCTTACACTGATGAATAGCATAACATGCCGTATATACTCTCTATGTCTACATGCTGATCGTTGACTTGAGCTCAGTAAACACTTGTACCTAATGTGACGGTGCGTTAAATAATAAAACATGATGTTTGATATTTCAATTTGTTTTGCTGTGAACATACTAAACATACCCAGGGCGGCTCCCCCAGCCTGAGTATGATGTAACATTGGGGATAATAAACTGTATAAACCTTGCCGAACTTGTTGTTATTCACGACAACCGCTTTCCGCTATACTTGGATGAAATATATACCCCGATGTGATATAGTGCCCTTGCACACCTCCGAAACTTCCCTTTAACCCGCGCGCGCGCGCGTGCAGCCGGAAAACTCGAGCGAGCGCGCTGCGGCCGGGCCGGGGAAAACCCGGATGTTGAAAATCCGGACCCTACGTCTACGGAAAAATTGGAACTCTTCTGGGTTCGGAGGCAGTTTTACTGCAACCCGGAAGTGACGTCTGTGCGAACAACCCACACCACGGACCCATAGTGGTTGGTCAAACACACCCCCACGCACCCCCAAAATACCTGCTTTCCATACTACGTCCAGACTGCACATGCGCAGACTCTTGAGCACGGAAGAACCATTAGCACAGTCGGATGCTGCTTCACGAGAGCTTCAAAATAAGACCTCATACGACTCCATCGGACCCATAGTGACCCATGTCGGTGCCAAAATGTCTATTTCCATACCCTTGGTCTACTGGGCATGCGTAGAATGATGTTGTTTTACGTCACATCCACCCAGTCGGATGCTCCTTCACATATGCTTCACATTGATACCTCACTCGATTCCATCGGACCGTTAGTGGCCCACCTAGACCCCTAAACGTCTATTTCCATACCCTTTTCCCACAATTCCCTATCTGCGCATGCGCAGAATGTTGACAACTGGCGAATGCTCCCTCACGAATGCTTCACATTGATACCTCATACGACTCCATAGGGCCACTAGTGGCCCACCTAGACCCCAACACGTCTATTTCCATACCCTTTGTCCACCGCGCATGCGCAGAATAACGATATTTCAACCCCACACCCAGCCCATCAGATGCCCCTTCACGAATGCTTCACTTTGATACCTCACTCGACCCAATCGGTCCTCTAGTGGTCCCTACAGATTGCCGAACATTCTCACGAAAACTCGCGGTTTTGGGACTATTTTCGATCCACGGAGGCAGACCGCATCACCGCGGAGGAATACATGCTCCCAAGGTTACGCCCCATTCACCCAGACCGGAAGTGACGTCATACCTGCGCACAACACTCCTGCGCACACCGCCCCAATACTGCCCCATTTTTTTCTCGCGCATGCGCACTGACGCCAACCCCACTCGAAATGCCGTATATATACTACTTCCGTCTATCTAGGACAGAGATACTCCAGGTTTAGCGAGGTTCCTCAGTTTAGTAAACTAGGCAACAGTTTGGTAGCACATCTCTTGATATAAACCAGACCGTGTATAATCATGATATTTTGTATCATCAGTATCCAGTAGATGTTATGTATTCAAATGTTGTCATATTTCATTCATTTTAGGTCAAGTATTGGGTTACAAAGATGAAAGAAGAGTTCTGTGGTAGCTTGTGGAGTTGATAGAGATAACCTAAATGAATTATGAGCGCTGAGGATAATCTATTATCATTCATTACATAAAAATATAATCTCTCATCAGATATTAATCCTTTCATAAAAATGGTAAAGTCGCTTCCCAGACGGTTCGTCTACTTTCGTGCGTTTGTATTTGGCATTCCTTTATTGTGGTGTCTGACAGTTGTCATTCTAGTATTCAAGGCAAGTTCAATGGAGGAATTTGACTTGGACAGTAGGCACTATAGACATGAATATTTACCAAAATCACAACAAAAAGGTCATAATCACGAGGGTTGGGATAGAGACATGGAACTACTAGACGACCAGCGCGACGAGGCAGAGACTGTGGGAGACCTTCTAATGCCTTCTGAAGTAGATCTCCTACATCACGATAATGATGCCGTGAACATGGATTTTGTGGTGGGAGCTGATGAAAAAGAACGAAATAACGAGGAACCAGATAATGACAAAGAAGGGGATGGCACCGGAATTAAAGAACTTGAAGATGAAGTCCCATCAATTAATCTTTTCGAAGATTCTGATCAGAAAATCCAAGGTGGTGTTGGAGAGAAAAACGAAGTGCCATTGAATGGAGTAATAGACCATAACAAAATTGAAGGGCAGTTCGAAGGGGACCAAATAGAAAATGTTTTCAGACCTGATGATGGAGTCCGAAAAGATGTCCCTGACGCACCTCTTCATCCAGATATTGTCGGAGCTGGCGCAGGACTGGAACAAGTTGCTCCTGAAGTACCTCTTGTTCCAGACGTTCCCAGAGCTGATAGGCAGGAAGAAGTTGCCCCGCACGTACCGCTTGTTCCAGATGTTACCAGGGCTGATGAAGAGGAAGAAGTTGCCCCTAACGTACTTCTTGTTCCAGACGTTTCCAAAGCTGATGGGCAGGAAGAAGTTGTCGTTGAAGTACCGGCGCATCGTGATCCCGACGTTCTCAGAGCTGATAATGGAGAGAAAAGAGTTGCCCCCGTCGAACCTCTTGGTCCAGATGTTCCCAAAGATAATAATGGAAAGGATGAAGTTGCCCCCGTCGAAACTCTTGATCCAGATGTTCCCAGAGTTGATAATGTACAGGAAGAAGTTGCCGCTATCATACCTCTTGTTCCAGTTCCCAAGGCTGAGAATGGACAGGAGGTTGTCCCTGTCGAACCTCTTGATCCAGATGTTCCCAAAGCTGATAATGGACAGGACGAAGTTGTCCCTGTCGAACCGCTTGATCCAGATGTTCCCGGAGTTGATAATGGACAGGAAAAAGTTGGCCCAATCGTACCTCTTGTTCCAGATGTTCCCAGTGTTGATAATGGACAGGAAGAAGAAGTTGCCCCTGTCGAACCGCTTGGTCCAGATGTTCCCAAAGCTGATAATGGACAGGAAGAAGTTACCCCTGTCGTACCTCTTGGTCCAGATGTTCCCAACGTTGATAATGGACAGGAAAAACTTGCTCCTGTCGAACCTCTTGTTCCAGATGTTCCCAAAGCTGATAATGGACAGGAAAAAGTTTTCCCTGTCGAACCTCTTGGTCCAGATGTTCCCAAAATCGACAATGAAAAGGGAGAAGTTGCCCCTGTCGAACCTCTTGATCCAGATGTTCCCGGAGTTGATAATGGACAGGAAGAAGAAGTTGCCCCTGTCAAACCTCTTGGCCCAGATGTTCCCAAAGCTGGCAATGGGCAGGAAGAAGTTGCCCCTGTCGTACCTCTTGGTCCAGATGTTCCCAAAATCGACAATGAAAAGGGAGAAGTTGCCCCTGTCGAACCTCTTGATCCAGATGTTCCCAAAGCTGATAATGGACAGGAAGAGGTTGCACCTGTCGTACCTCTTGGTCCAGATGTTCCCAAAGCTGACAATGAGCAGGAAGAAGTTGCCCCTGTCGTACCTCTTGGTCCAGATGTTCCCAAAATCGACAATGAAAAGGGAGAAGTTGCCCCTGTCGAACCTCTTGATCCAGATGTTCCCAAAGCTGATAATGGACATGAAGAGGTTGCCCCTGTCGTACCTCTTGGTCCAGATGTTCCCAAAGCTGATGATGGTCAGGGAAAAGTTGCCCCTGACGTACCCCTGTATCTAGCAGAGATTAGTCCAGAGGCACCAGGTTAGTTTATATGAATATTTATACATTGATTAGTTATGGAAACAGTGTTGACTGTGAATGCATATGATAGATGAGCCCACTAACCGTAGTATTTAACGGACCTGACCGTTGACTATCTATAATATAAAAACCATGGAACAACATCTACATCGTGAAATTCGTACTCGATGTCACCCCCAAAATATCCAGTTTTTTGGCAAATCTTTTCATTCTTTTGGACTCAAGAATTCTAGTTAATCTGTAACGAATACCCTCGTTAGTTTTTTCATTATCTCGAGAAGGTATAATTTCAAATACAGGATGATCGTCAAATTGTCAAGATTGTCGGGTGTTAATCTTGGAAACGAAATCATGATATATATTATTTATTGTTTATTCCTTTGAGGCGAGAGTGGTCGACCTGTTCATGTAAACCGCTTCAGTCTGTCTCCAAATGAGCAGGTAGAATTCGACACAGGCTGGAAATTGAACCGTTTTAATCAGTTTGTGAGTGACCGAATATCCGTCCACCGGACACTGCCAGACTACCGGGATCACAGGTATGCTTTAGGTATGAGAGGGACCACTTTTGGTTCTTGTGATATTTTAGAAATATGCAGTCAGTGTATTTATCTGTGGGTTCACATGACTTCTTGTCAGTAGGCCGGCATCGTTTTTCACCACCCTTTTTTAATGCTGCGTTTAATCACTGGTAATATAGTATATCGAGTTCCAGAGAATAGAACAGCATATGTATGTATGTGTGCCTCCCAAAGGGAAGTGGGGGATGATCGAGATATCTGCTATATGATTCCCCATAATGAACTCTGATATAGCTTAATTTATTTTTAGTCAATATGAATAAATTATAGAGATAGCCTAAAATCAGTCGAGAGGGACGGGCATTTAGCGCATATACCATCGTATACATCTTTCTATGACGACAGATAAAGCACAAACTACGGTACGTGATGGTAGATTTCATTTTACCAGCCTCAGTGAACCTTCAATATCCTTTTTAATTCGATTTTAGGGGGTGTCGTTTATCTTTCAGTCTCAAAAAAATGTTGATGGTAAATCTCCCTGATAACAATATTTGTTGAAGTACGTGTGTACTACTTGAAAAAAGGAGCATATCCAAGAATTTTTCATTTTTTGTCCATTTAATTATTTTATATAAATTTAATAGGAATGAGAGAATCTGAAACATAACATGGATTTCAAAGGGAATTTGGGATTAAGTCAAATTATGCACTCAACATATCATCTTAGAACAAAATTAAGATGGTGAATATTCAATTTCTTAGCTTATATTCTTACACGTATTTCTGAATGAAATTAACCACAACAATGGGTCCTTTGCCGATATCTGGGACTAACGATATGAGCCACAATCGCATATTAATAGATAGGAGGAGAAAACCTCAAATACAAGTAAGGCAGGCCGAAAATCAAAGTAAATTTGGGCTTTCCTGCAGATAGGGGAATTCTTAGCTGTTGATGACAGTTTTAAGGGATAGTCTATGTTTTTTATTCATTCACAATTGATAATGTCCTGGCCGAGGGGGGGGGGAATCCATTTCGGCCCCCTTAAATATTTTTTCTTACTCCTTGAGGTAGCGGGCTGAAATTTACCATCATTTGAGTTAAGCACTACTAGGAAATGTAAAAATTCCAAGATGGTTGCTATGATGACGTCACAGTTTTTTGACGATTTTTCGAACTTATTATTTATGTTTTATCACAAAAACTGCATGAACTGATAAATTAGTGAATAATAATTTGATGTCAAAATAGCTTTTTCCCCCACTTTTCCTCGCAGAAAAGCAGAAACAAAAAGAATAATGAAACGAAAACATCACTTTTCTGGTCGCCATTTTGAATTTACCCATGTGTGTTATGCAGATAGTCTAAAAATGACCCCAGAATGATAAACTACAACGTCACAGAGTGTCAGCTCTCAAATTTTTGTCGTTCAGCAGATGGAGTCAAAAGTTTGGTAGGGGGTGGGGGCATAATGGCCTCCCTCCAGTCCTGGTAGTGTTAAGCCACTCTCCTCATTCATGTAGCTGTACCGGCACAGTTTGTCATTCATCCCCCAGAAACAGTTCCCGGTGCCAAACGGGCGTTTTACGCCCTGTCCGATTTCTGTTTCACATATATCATCCCTCAGTGACCCCACAGCGATCCCGACAAATGTATCGACCTTTCAACCAAAAATGTGGCCTCATCGGCCAGCCAAATTTCACATTTCCGGTCCTCGAGGAGAGTTAAATGCTAAAATACCTAAATGCCCTTACCACTTCTAACACTATAACATTATTCTGTTGCAGTGAATTATTATGAAGGGTCCAGCTTACGATATTTGGCTGTAGCTCGACAACGAATATAAATACAAAATGTGGAAATTCTAATCACGTTTACTGTTTTTCCAGTTTGATGTAGTGAATTATTATGATAGGTCCACTTTTCGTTATTTTTGTTATATCTATATGGTATATGTATGGAACGTACATGCATTAATGCTCATATGAAGACCACTCCATCCGCGGATTCATCTGTCACTGTATTTCTGCCACAGCCGCAGGTTTTGACTACAATGTAATCATTTCTCACTTGTTATGCCTGCTTGAACCTTGACCCTAAGCGTACGTGTCTTGTCTTCAAGTATTTCGACCTTGGACGTGGACGACGTCTGGCTATTGATTGAATGTCGGACCTGACGCACATGATATATTATCCAGATGTAAAGAGACGAAATACTTGGAGAATCTCCCTGATACCAGTGTCATCATCTGTTTCTGTGACGAGGCCATGTCAGTCCTGCTCCGTTCCGTTCATAGTGTGTTAGACAGGTCACCTCCTCATCTACTCAAAGAAATCATACTGGTAGACGACTTCTCCAGGCTGGGTGAGTATCTTCTCTGCAATCTCCTAGGATATCACTCTCCTAGGATAAATATGAGGAGCTCATAAATATAATTCCGTAGAGGAGAAATGGGTCTCCTGGAGCAAGGGCACCGCCGCCAGAACGCGAAGGGAATCCGCGATTTGGTTGTGATCTGAGTTCCAATGATAGTGTTCTTTGAAAATAGGTGACATGATGACGCTGGCTTATTACACGGAGACAATTACTGGTTTAATAAACACCATCATTCACCAGGAATACATAAACAAGTTACATTTAGAGAATACAACAGTTTACTGCGGACATGAGGGCCCATTCGTCCGCTTGGAGACACTATACGCTTAATAACAAAGCTCCACGTCCTGTTTATTGTTACCAAGAAAGTAACTAGATGATAAAAGTAACCGACAATTTGTAATTATTTCCTTATTTCATTTTGTCCTCACAGATCATCTGAAGCAGCCGTTGTATGATTATGTGTTGAAGTTAGATAAAGTCAGGTTGATCCGAACAAAGAAGAGGGAAGGTTTAATACGAGCCAGGCTGTTAGGATATTCCATATCTACGGGTCAAGTCCTGACTTTCCTGGACTCCCATATTGAAGTAACACAGGGTACGTATACTTTCTGTTGGCTTCTGAGGAAAACTGGAAGAAAATTCAACCAATCATAGAGTTTCGTTAAAAGTTCATTGACAATAAGGAACAAAGAGAACTTCTCCTACTCCGGAAACAATAGAGAAATTCCCTACCATAGAACAATAGAGAACCCCCTACTATAGAACAATAGAGATCCTCCCTATCATAGAACAATAGAGATCCTCCCTATCATAGAACAATAGAGAACCTCCCTACCATAGAACAATAGAGATCCTCCCTACCACAGAACAATAGAGAACCCCCCTATCATAGAACAATAGAGATCCTCCCTACCATAGAACAATAGAGAACCGCCCTACCATAGAACAATAGAGATCCTCCCTACCATAGAACAATAGAGAACCTCCCTATCATAGAACAATAGAGATCCTCCCTACCATAGAACAATAGAGAACCTCCCTATCATAGAACAATAGAGATCCTCCCTACCATAGAACAATAGAGAACCTCCCTATCATAGAACAATAGAGATCCTCCCTACCATAGAACAATAGAGAACCGCCCTACCATAGACGATAGAGAACCTCCCTACTATAGAACAATAGAGAACCTCCCTATCATAGAATAATAGAGATCCTCCCTACCATAGAACGATAGAGAGCCGACCTACCATAGAACAATAGAGAACCGCCCTACCATAGAACAATAGAGAACCGCCCTACCATAGAACAATAGAGAACCGCCCTACCATAGAACAATAGAGAACCGCCCTACCATAGAACAATAGAGAACCGCCCTACCATAGAACAATAGAGAACCGCCCTACCATTGAACAATAGAGAACAGCCCTACCATAGAACAATAGAGAACCGCCCTACCATAGAACAATAGAGAACCGCCCTACCATAGAACAATAGAGAACCTCCCTACCATAGAACAGTAGAGAACCTCCCTATCATAGAACAATAGAGAACCGCCCTACCATAGAACAATAGAGAACCGCCCTACCATAGAACAATAGAGAACAGCCCTACCATAGAACAAGAGAACCGCCCTACCATAGAACAATAGAGAACCGCCCTACCATAGAACAATAGAGATCCTCCCTACCATAGAACAATAGAGATCCTCCCTACCATAGAACAATAGAGAACCGCCCTACCATAGACGATAGAGAACCTCCCTACTATAGAACAATAGAGAACCTCCCTACCATAGAACGATAGAGAGCCGCCCTACCATAGAACAATAGAGGACCGCCCTACCATAGAACAATAGAGAACCGCCCTACCATAGAACAATAGAGAACCGCCCTACCATAGAACAATAGAGAACCGCCCTACCATAGAACAATAGAGAACCGCCCTACCATAGAACAATAGAGAACCGCCCTACCATTGAACAATAGAGAACAGCCCTACCATAGAACAATAGAGAACCGCCCTACCATAGAACAATAGAGAACCGCCCTACCATAGACATAGAACAATAGAGAACCTCCCTACCATAGAACAATAGAGAACCGCCCTACCATAGAACAATAGAGAACCGCCCTACCATAGAACAATAGAGAACCTCCCTACCATAGAACAATAGAGAACCTCCCTATCATAGAACAATAGAGAACCGTCCTACCATAGAACAATAGAGAACCGCCCTACCATAGAACAATAGAGAACCGCCCTATCATAGAACAATAGAGAACCGCCCTACCATAGAACAATAGAGAACCGCCCTACCATAGAACAATAGAGAACCGCCCTATCATAGAACAATAGAGAACCGCCCTACCATAGAACAATAGAGAACCTCCCTACCATAGAACAATAGAGAACCGCCCTACCATAGAACAATGAGAACCGCCCTACCATAGAACAATAGAGAACCTCCCTATCATAGAACAATAGAGAACCGCCCTACCATTGAACAATAGAGAACCTCCCTACCATAGAACAATAGAGAACCGCCCTACCATAGAACAATAGAGAACCTCCCTATCATAGAACAATAGAGAACCGCCCTACCATAGAACAATAGAGAACCGCCCTACCATAGAACAATAGAGAACCGCCCTACCATAGAACAATAGAGAACCGCCCTACCATAGAACAATAGAGAACCGCCCTACCATAGAACAATAGAGAACCAATAGAGCCCTATCATAGAACAATAGAGAACCGCCCTACCATAGAACAATAGAGAACCGCCCTACCATAGAACAATAGAGAACCGCCCTATCATAGAACAATAGAGAACCGCCCTACCATAGAACAATAGAGAACCGCCCTACCATAGAACAATAGAGAACCGCCCTACCATAGAACGAGCAACGATAATGATGAACCTGTACAGAAACTCTATAGTTAGCTGGATTTTCTGCCGATTTTCTAAACAGAACAATAAAAAACCCGAATTTATTTTTGAAAGTTTGAACTGACAAATCAAATCTGGAAGATATTCACTGATATTCACTTCCCGATTAAGAGACATGAACACATCCGTAAACTGGACAGAGCTCAACAACAAGCTTGCCTTGCGGATGTCCGCTGGTGGTTGTTGGCTTTGGCAGCCATTTTGCCCATTTTTATCGGGTTTACCAAGGGTAAACCCTATATTAGTATCACTTTTCAGATTTTTTTTCTTTTTTCTTCTGCACATGTGTAGTTTTGATCTCCTGCCCGGAGACTGTTCTCATTTGATGCCCCTTAGAGCATTCACAACAGGCCTCGCACAAGCCATGCAATTCCAGGCGCTAAGAGTAATGGAATTTCGTTGAAAGGACATGGAAAGTCAGAGGAAATATATGTACAGAGTCCGGGGAAAATGAGTGGAAAAAGCTAAGTTATTCTCTGAAGTTCAGCGAAATTTGTTGCGGAATAAAAATCCAAACAGCCGTGAAACGTGTTTGCTGGTGACCGGGTTTCGCCAGATTGGAACGAGGTCAGACAGCTCATTTACATATTTTGTGTAGCCCATTGGTTGAACTAAACTCGTGACTGTTTCCCGCTGAATTAATATTCATATTCTGTGACGTGTATTGGTCGAGGTCATAATGTCGACAGCTGATTGGCTCACGCTCTTGACATCTATACTAATTTACGTATCCAGAACGCAAAATGGTACATCTTCAGAAAATTTATGACCTAGGCCTATCCCAAAGTTCACAAGATCATTATTGTTTAGCATCATCAGATAAACAAGAATAGTACGATCAGACAACATGCAGGCGAAAATACTGTATAATTGACGTAATTCGTTGTTTTCCGCGTTTCAATGGTTGATCTTCAATGCATAATGTAGGTCAACTAAATTTATAATGTCTGCTGCTTCAAACGAGTAGGCCTACAAGTACGTTCAGTTTTATTTTTTTAACGACAAAACTTGCATAATGTTAGCAACAAAAGTACATATCACCGGGCGTATGAACAGTACTATGTATTGAATGAAGAACAGAAATGCTGCAAATGCCCTGACCTGATCATGTACATGTAACGCTAAGAACCTTGGAATAGGTCATAAATTTCCCGAAGATGTACCGTCTTGCATCCAGAACAGTCCCATTTGAACTGGTCAAATTGCAGTCACCATTGTTCGTTGGTTTGGAATTTAGCTTTGGGCTAATTTTGCCGATGCCGGGAAAATGCAAATTTAGTGAACATTGGCTGAGAATGGATGATTATAACTGTGGTTGTCCCGTCACGGTGAGAGGACAGCAACGTACACAATATGTCAAACAAATGTGGATCTGTCCAATATGGACGATGGTCGGAGCCATACAAAGATTACAGGGTACACATTACGCATGGACAGAAAAATCAGGGCGGACAGCACATGAACATACCGGCATTTCTGACTATGCACGAGCTTCAACTTCTACCTCGAACGGTGAGACGACCAATACCCTGCACGACCGTGGCCATATGCCAACATCTGCCGGAGATCATCGCGAGGGTATTTCTGGCTTTCTTTCAACAAATTAGACATTGGAACCGGAAATAGTGTGGTGTTTGAAACAAATACAGTCACACTGATATAGATAGACTGTCTTTCAATATGAAGTCAGACATGGACGATGGCTGAGTTATGAATGTCTGATCTAGAACTTGTATGAAAAGCGTTGTTTAGAGGTCACGGAAATTTCAAAAATTGGTCATAGAAAAGTCATGGAATTTTGAACCTCTGAAGGCGCACGAACCCTGTCATAAAAAAAATACCGTTCTTCTCTCTGACAGTCATATACACGGTGGCTTGTGCATTGAACGTGATAATTGGGAGATTATCGCAGTAAATTTTATCTTTCCAATTTCTTTTAAAAGTTGCCTTTATCTGGTAGCATTTGTTACGGCGAGACGGATAGTCATTCTCCACGGTCCAGCGACAACCGATCCTATCTGGCTATTATGTGGGGCTGATGCCAGGAAGTCACTGCGCCACAAAGCAATAGCAGGATAACCAGCGAGTAATATAGGACCAGCACTTATTGTCCCATCAGTTTTTTTTAGTCACTCTTTCAAATGCAAGAACTCGAAATTGGTACATGATATATAGATCTGAAACTTCAACTTTACACACATATTCTTGAGGTTGTTCTATAACTATATGGCACTTTATGAATTATTATTACGAATATGAATTTTAATATTTTTGAACATTTTTTAATCTTTGGTAAGCTACCTTACAGCAAAAGTTATGATTCATATATAGTGCAAGATCACAAAGATGATCTTCACTTTAGATAGGGAATCGTCCTCAATGCGTTTTTGATACACACAGCTGGTGGGGCTAAGTTTTGTCTAAAAAGCACCAAATTGACCATAGATAAAGAATAATCAAGACCCACAGACAAACACAACCAGACTTACAGTGGTTCAAACCTGCCGTATTTTGCACTTTTCGGTGCATTTACAGTCGACATTTTCTCTCCAAAATTCTCGTTGCAAAATTATGACACCTTTAACCAAAATCATATTTAGACTTATTTGTTGGTCAAAATAGCTAAAATTGGTTTTGGTTAAAGGTGTCCTATTTTTGTAACAAGAGAAAATCCACACCGAAAAGTGCCTAAAAATAAGAAAATAAGCCAACTTACCAACTTTAGTGAGCCATAAATCCGTTTTCGTGCATCTGCAGTCCTTCATTATTTCGGGTCTTATAATTCAGCATGAAGGCTGTACAAAAAAGTCCATTTCATATCCCTTTGATAAAAGTGAAAGTTTGGCCCTTCAAACTGAACAGCTTGAGGACGATTCCGTATGTCAAGCGAACACCACCATTCTTCCCAAATATGACACTAAACTCCTCTGATGCAAGTAAACCCGATATCAGTACTTTAAGTACTTTGATTTTCTATTGGATTTTCTCCCCCTTTCCTTGGTTAAAAGATAGGGGTTTCCTTTAAAAGGCTTCTAGCCGAGACTTTTGCACAGCAACATTGATCCAGTTTGATACATTTTGATAGACATTGTGATTATCTGCAAACAGTTAGAATATAAGAAAAAGTTCAATACTAATTATAAGAATTATTCCTGAATATGCTTCAGAACTAGGGCTATTCCTTATGTTTTCTGGGTTATCAAATTGAGCATTGGTCAGTCCACTTAACGTTGCCTGCAGCTAAAAAATGCACACCAACCAATATTTTTTTCCTTTTGTTTTTCCTCATATTACACAATTATGAATGCAACAACACACTTTATTCAAAAAGTTAATTACTTTTATTTACCACCAGCAGACAGGGCTTGCAATCCACTCGAGCGAATTTTCACTCACCCTTTGACATTTGTCTTGTTATTGCGTAAACTATGCACATGCTCCATATTGATAGCAATATTATTGGAAAGCAAATTTCTCTGAGATTATAAATTTGTGAATTTATTGGTTGTGGAGTCAACAGGAATAAAGTTATTCAAATTTAAATGTATGTCATCGTGGAAAATGAGCCTCCGTTTAATTCTCGAGAAGTTCCAAATTTTCCATTCAATTGGTAACTTTTCCTAGTAGAACAATCCTTCAACAAAGTATCGGTGACACATTTTTTTCAAACTGTGGCTCAGAGGGAATAAACAGTCCAGTAAAGCACGAATTAAAGCAAGGTTACTCATGATAAAAATCGAACAGAGTGATGCAATAAACAATAGCAAAACACAATTTACACAAACTACCCAACAGAAAACGTTTGCTCTCTCGTTAATTAGCCAAATTCTGTGAGAAGTGCAAGTACTGAAAAACTAAATTTTTTATACATACCTGTATTTGTCGTCGATTTGTTTTTAAACTAAGATATAGACGTTATCACCATTGATATTACGTAAACGTTGCATATTCAGCTCATGGAAAATCATTCAATGAAATTTGAAATAGTGATTAACATTTAAAACATTGTTATTGCTTTCAGTAACGAAACATTCGATGTGCACATTTGGTTACTGAGTTTGATGAGAGAATATTACTGTTCGCGAAACATCGCACACCTTCTCTGCTCTCGAAAGAATAAGTAGAACCCCTCTTATCTAAACACACGGAGAAACATATCTAAACATATGGAGAAACACATGGATAACAACTTCTTTATCGCTTAGCTCTTTATCGCTGAGGTTCGGTGAAGATATTTCCAACTTTTTCAACGCTAATGAGACTTCGAGAAGGTTAAAAGTCCTGCTTCAGCAAGATTCTTGCGAGTTGCCCACCTCTCGCCCCAAAAGTTAATAGTTATTCTAAAAACAAGTTATATGCTTCAGTGAGATTAAGAGATAGAGTAATACTGCTCTGTATTGTCTGATAAAAGTCTCAATTTCCCGCCCAAGAAACAGACATTCATTTTCGCACAATAACGAGGGCCTTCAAAAGCGTCAGATTCGGGATTCGTAAACGCAGCCGTCGTTCATAAAGACATTGTGCGGCCATTTTCGAGGGACCTTATTCACAAGAATCATTTCCGTGCAGGCATAACAAAGATAGTTACCTGCGCAACAGAAAATTACCTGCGGTCAACAGTTCTCAATGATGTCAGTGAGATGTAGCTCCAAAGATGTTGCTCAATACAAATTCTCCCAATTTGTGATATACAAGTTTATCAACATATAGATGTTTTTTGTGTAGACCCTTATTGGTATGGCCTTGAATGTATACGCGAATAGTTTTTGTGACGTTGATGGAAATCGTCACATATCAGACGCAATTGGATACAAGTTATGAAATATAGCGACAATGATCTTGCACAGTACGGTCGTACTTCTTTATCAGTGTACGTTATATATCACCAAAGTGAAACTTTGAGTGAATGCGTTTTGTGTCGTTTATTAAAATCTTCACGTATTTCTCAAGAATATTTGAATATACATTGTATATATTCTTTGATAGGATGGTTGGAACCCTTGTTGGACCGAATAGCTCAAAATATCACAAATGTCGTTACACCGGTGATACCTATCATAGACGACACCACGCTTGCATTTCAAGATATGCCTCTCCAAGGTACAGTGATTGGTGGATTCACGTGGAACCTCCAATTTACCTGGATTCCAATCCCACAGGCGGAGAAGAACAGAAGGGAAAGTGAAATATCTCCAATCAGGTATCGGTATTCCCTCGATTTCATCGATTGAACGTCTCATTGACACTATACCTATACGTGCCTAATCGAAGCCGTATTATCAATAATCGATTCAATAATTAACAAGTAAACTTACTTTAACGAACCATCTCAAAAATGGTACATGTGTTATATTTAGTTGGCTTGTGTATGCTTGAAATATTAACTTGAAGCTTAGCATAATACTAATATCTCTGTGAACAGATCACCAACAATGGCGGGCGGCCTGTTTTCCATCAGTAAAGCGTATTTCGAAAACCTCGGAACCTATGACGCAGGAATGGATTTCTGGGGCGGGGAGAACCTCGAACTATCATTCAAGGTTAGAGATGCTATACTAGAACTATAGTATATGTTTTATTCTTCTTTCATCATTAATATGGTCAGTTTAACACACTATAATTAGTTTAACTAGTTTCTCGCAAGAGTCAACGGTGTGCAATTGCAAACATGCAGTCAAAGATGAACAATGATGCTGGCAAAACATGTGGCCTACAAATGCCGACCAATTTATATTAACTTGAAACTGAATACAAATTTTATAAAATGAGGTTCCTGCATTTGAGTAAAGCGCTTTCCCTAATATGGCAGATTTGGATGTGTGGAGGGACACTGGAGGTTGTACCATGCTCACACGTCGGTCATATCTTCAGGAAGACCTCACCCATCAGATGGACAGACGGTGGCACAGGAGTTGTTCGGAGGAACATGGTCCGATTGGCAGAAGTGTGGCTAGATGACTTCAAGAAATTTTACTATCAAAGAATACAACATAGATTGGTGAGTAGGACAGGTTTCAAAGGACATTTGAAAGCAGTTGTAGTAGTAGTTGTAGTTCATGGACACGTGACTTTCTAGATTTCTATTCCTCCTACATCGCATCTCTGACTTATGCTTATTATGTATTACCGTATGTATTATAATGTTTCTGGTCTATGTACATTGTCCTTCATGAATGTGACGTACAATTGAATTGAATGAATTTGAATAGAGACAAGGCTTTGGGATTTCTATATCTTTATCTCGCATGCAGTGTGTACTTGAGATACTTTATACATTTCCGTTATTTTTTTTTATCCCATTCGTAGTGCATCGACATAGACACAGGACTTTCTGGGTTTCTATTCCTTTTATCTTGGATAGGCACAATATTATTTAGAATTTTATTCATTCTTTATCGCCTACGTAATGAATAACTACGAGACTTTCTGGATTGCTGTCCGCTCTTAATCTCATACGTAGTGCATATACGCAATAATTTTTAGATTTTTATTCTTTCTTTACCTCGTTCTTTATGTTCCTGTCTGTCTCGTACGTATTGTATAGACGCAAGCCCTTCTGGATTTCTGTTTCTCTTTATCTCTGACGTATTGCATAGACAGAAGCCGTTCTGAATTTTGTTCCTCTTTATCTCGTCCATATTGCATAGACACAAGCCTTTCTGGATTTCTGTTCATCTTTATCTCGTCCATATTGCATAGACACAAGCCTTTCTGGATTTTTGTTCCTCTTTATCTCGTCCATATTGTATAGACACAAGCCTTTCTGAATTTCTGTTCATCTTTATCTCGTCCATATTGCATAGACACAAGCCTTTCTGGATTTTTGTTCCTCTTTATCTCGTCCATATTGCATAGACACAAGCCTGTCTGGATTTCTGTTCCTCTTTGTCTCGTCCGTATTGCATAGACACAAGCCTTTCTGGATCTCTGTTCCTCTTTATCGCGTACTTATTGCATAGACACAAGCCTTTCTGGATTTCTGTTCCTCTTTATCTCGTCCATATTGCATAGACACAAGCCTTTCTGGATCACTGTTCCTCTTTATCTCGTCCGTATTGCATAGACACAAGCCTTTCTGCATTTCTGTTCCTCTTTATCTCGTCCATATTATATAGACACAAGCCTTTATAGATTTCTGTTACTCTTTATCTCGTCCGTATTGCATAGACACAAGCCTTTCTGGATTTTTGTTCCTCTTCATCTCGTCCGTGTTGCACAGACACAAGCCTTTCTGTATTTCTGTCCCTCTTTATCTTGTCCGTATTGCAAAGACACAAGCCATTCTGGATCTCTGTTCCTCTTTACCTCCTCCGTATTGCATAGACACAAGCCTGTCTGGATTTTTGTTCCTCTTTATCTCGCCCATATTGCATAGACACAAGCCTTTCTGGATTTCTGTTCCTCTTTATTTCGTCTGTATTGCATAGGCACAAGCCTTTCTGGATTTCTGTTCCTCTTTATCTCGTCCGTATTATATAGACACACGCCCTTCCGGATTTTTGTTCCTCTTGTTCGCGTTCGTATTGCATAGACAGGAGCCTTTCTGAATTTCCGTTCCTCTTTATCTCGTCCGTATTAGACACAAGCCCTTCTGGATTCCTGTTCCTCTTTATCTCGTCCGTATTGCATAGACACAAGCCCTTCTGGATTTCTGTTCCTCTTTAGCTCGTCCGTATTGCATAGACACACGCCTTTCTTGATTTCTGTTCCTCTACATCTCGTCGCATTGCATAGACACAAGCCTTTCTGGATTTCTGTTCCTCTTTTTCTCGTCCGTATTGCACAGACACAAGCCCTTCTGGACTCCTGTCCCTCTTGATCTCGTCCGTATTGCATAGACACAAGCCCTTCTGGATTTCTGTTCCTCTTTATCTCGTCGTATTGCATAGACACAAGCCTTTCTGAATTTCTGTTCCTCTTTATCTCGTCCGTATTGCACAGACAAAAGCCCTTCTGGGTTCATGTTCCCCTTTATCTCGTCCGTATTGCATAGACACAAGTCCTTCTGGATTTCTGTTTCTCTTTATCTCGTCCGTATTGCACAGTCAAAAGCCCTTCTGGATTTCTGTTCCCCTTTATCTCGTCCGTATTGCATAGACACAAGCCTTTCTATACTTCTGTTCCTCTTTTTCTTGAACGTATTGCATAGACACAAGCCTTTCTGGATTTCTGTTCCTCTTTATCTCGTCCGTATTGCATAGACACAAGCCTTTTTGGATTTCTGCTCCTCGTTATCTCGTCCGTATTATATAGATACAAGCCTTTCTGGATTTCTGTCCATCTTTATATTGTACGTATTTCATAAACACAATCATTTCTGAAGTTCTGTTCCTCTTTATCTCATCCGTATTGCACAGATACAAGCCCTTCTGGATTTATGTTCCTCTTTATCTCGTTCGTATTGTACAGCCACAATCCTTTAAGGAGTTCTGTTCCTCTTTATCTTGTTCGTATTGCATAGACGCAAGCCGTTCTGAAATTCTATTCTCTCTTATCTATTTAGTGCATAGACACGAGACTTTCCGGATTACTATCCCTTCTTTATCTCGTACTTACATTTTGGTAGGAGCCGTTCTGGGATACTGTCTATTTATCTCGTACGTAGTACATAGACATGAAACATTCTGGATTTAAATTCTTCTCTATATCTCAAAAATAGTGTATAAATACATGATTTTTCTGGATTAGTATCAATTCTTCATCTCGTAAGTAGTACACAGAGACTAATCTTTCTGGATTTCTGTATCTTCATCTCTTATGTATTGGTTAGACACAAAGCGTTTTCGAACATTATTCTTTTTTCGTCGTGTGGTCTTTCGCTGAATATTCCAATATCTTTATTATGCGAAATTATTACGTAATACCATGGCATATTTGGTAGACCATCGAAAGACGTAAGAGTAGAAAGTTATGAAAATATTTTATGGATTATAAGCGGTTAATATTAGAAACATATTAAACTCTGGCAATTGCTCACTTGAATGTCTTATATTATATATCAGGAACAAGCGATATGTTAGACGATGCGAATGCAACAGCGCACATGTATTCAGTATATTACCTTGGAGAACTTTGCATGTTTCAAAATAGCATTGATACTATTTTTTGGTAGGGAGATTACGGAGATGTATCCGAGAGAAAAGCGTTAAGAGAAAACCTTGGTTGTAAGTCTTTTGACTGGTACTTACGGAATATCTACCCTGAGCAAAAAAGTCCAGTTGAGTCTACCGCCTTTGGAGAGGTAAGTTTTCTGCAATATTAGTGAAAAATTAGTCACCCACTTCCAGGTAGGATAAAATGTGTGATAAAATAGGATTAATCCTAGGTTACAGGCATACTGATAGATTCAACGTTTAACCCGATTGCATCTTGGGCTTCAATTTGAAGTGAACAAAAAAAGATATCAGTTCAAATTTAGCTATTTTTAGCGCCATCCATTTGACAGACTGTCAGTGGTGGAGTACGTCACAAATATGGTGTAATCAACAGGAACTTACGATGGTGCCGTTTGGACGAATGGAAAATGCTATACTTTTAGATTGATAGAAATATCAACGCAGCAACTGACTTGTAACAACATCCAGTGATATTAGTATTAGCATACATTGTGCTAGATCAGTGAACATCGGTATATATATTTATTCCATGCATCGTTTCTTTGTCCGTTGCAGATACGAAGTAAGGCTATAGCTAAATGTTTGCAGGCCTCGCAGACGTCAGATGTGATTCCATCCACGTGTTACAGCTCAAATTCTCAGGTAAGAATGCCTTTTGTTTACTTAACCAGTTACAATATCAATCTGCGTAAATCACGAAAGACATTTTATCTAAAAAAAGGGGCTCAACAATTAACAAGCAAAGTCGTTATCTAAACGTTTTGTCGTTATCTAATGGCTTTAAGATAAACAAATGCATCCATAATCATGGTGACAATCTTAATAAATTAATATGTCATAAACGCTTCCCTGTAGTATACATACGCGAGCGTCCACCAATAATGATAAGCCTTCCGCTTGGGTCGAAGAGGATGTCAAAGGTAGGAACTTTTTCGTTGGCTTAGCCACGCTTGTCGAATATCTTCTGATGTCGCCTCTGTCTAGACAGCGCGGAACCAGCGTGTTCCACCAACGACGAACCTTCTGTGTATCTGATCCAATAGAGAAGAATGTAAGCCAGCTTTCTCAGGACATCATCTCCGTTTGTATCTCTACTACAGTTCGTTCGAATCAGCGATCGTCTCGTCCAAGGTGACGAGATGAGCAACACAATCAAAACGTAGCCAACGAAAAAGTCCCTACCTTCGATCTTTGATCAAGTTCGTCAAAAAGTGTTATAGCCGTGATGAGCTTCGAACGGGCGTCCACAAAGTACATTACTCGTTGAAAGCTTCTGTGTACAAAATTTCCACAAAAGTGAAAACAAATTTTGCCGAATGTACACATCGATGTGTACGAGATGTACACAAAAGTGTGTATAAAAGGCTCCGGGTATTGTGCATGATAATTTTGAGTAGTTTTTGTACAGTGTTGTTTTAAGAGCGTACGTCGTGTCACTCGTTGATGTTTGAAGATGGATAAGAGAGGATCCTAGAATCACTCGTGATCATTGGATATTTCAGGTACAATTCTGTTAGGCTATCACACTGTGGGGCCATATGACTTCGAGTCAGATTACGCCGTTCTGCGTTCACACCGCTACTGCGTGTTATCGCCTATTTTTCAACTTCTTAAAAGTTTCACTCATATCGCGTGAACTACTTTTTCGTTTCAGCTGTTCTGGCTGCGGAAGGACAATGGTATTGAGTCGGACTTGGGCTGTGTGGAGTATTCTGGGGATCAAAGATTGAGAATTTATACTTGTCACGGCCTGCGAGGCAATCAAGAATGGCAGTATCGTGAGGTGGGTCTTCAACATTCAACAAGAGCCTAAGTGGTTGTAATTTTCTATCCACGTCAGTGTATTTTCCGAATGACATTCCTAAATTGGACAAAGATCGAGAGAAATCATGCAGTTGCGACAGAAATGTCCGAAGAGAGCCAAATGAATGCAAAAAAAAATCACCAAATAATTCGAAGCATTAGTCACTAAAGAGGATGATAATTATTTTCCAAGGCCGAGGTGTGCCTTGTGTTACATCATATCACAATAGATTCAAATTCATGTAGAATCTGCAACAGAAAAGTCAGTGAATGTTTAACATTAAAGTAGACATGTGGAGCCTACCCATTACTACCGAAACGTCTAGGGGATATGGTTAAAATTAAATGTCAACTCATCAACTCGAAATTTCGATTTACCATTTGAACCCCACGAACTATTAAGTCGACAGTCAAAGAAAAATATCACCCACAATACATGGCTCTTATGGCCTTCCGTATATACCTCAAATGACTGGCAATCAAATAAATGTTAAACTCCAAGTTTCTGATTACACTGTGGTATTATTACAGGATGACACGCTATTCCACGTTCTTACTAACACGTGTCTGGAGATGTCAGTTGATGGAAGACACATATCTATGTTACCCTGCCGTGATGTGAACAGGCAAAAATGGCTATTTCGTCGAAACTGAATACAGCAACAGCCTGGTATTCCCCATCTTCGTGACGTCAAGATTTCTATTTGTGAGCCAGAATAGAGATACCTCTGGTTTTAGCGAGGATGGGGATTTCCCGGCATATCCTCACACTATGGGACTTTGAATAAGAAACAGATACGAAACCGTGAACCGTGGTATTCCACATTTCTTGGATGGTATCAAGACAAGAAACACAGAGATCCTCAAGAAAGAGTCCCCAATCCGCTTGCGGCTGCTGTTAAAAGGCATTTCGAGTTGCTACAGTTCCAGGATAACCTTGAATTTGTACACGTACAGTGCCAAGTTCATTAAAACTCAGAATAATCAATGTACCATGGTGGAGCAATGACAGGTTTCACTTCAATGAAAATTCCGAGCTTGCCATATGTTAAAATTTGATCATGTTTTATTGACGTAGACAGACGAATATAATAAACAATATTTGTTTACATGGCAGTGTGACAAACGTCACAGGACCTACGAAGTATTTGGACTCAGACGCGCACTGAACTCTTGGAAATCCCCCCGCCCCAAGTTGTAATCCTGCCTATATTAAGATGGACACAGCCCAAGTCAGAATCACTAGTGATTTTCATCAAAAAATCGCCAGAAATTTTCATCAAAGGTAGGTCAGCTCAGAACTTGCTGGGAACAGTCCCCTAATGCACCTTCATGCAAAAAATCAAGGTTCTAATGTCAACGGTTCTCCTTATTTTGCCGACGAAAGGATTCGGATGGACTCACTGACTCACTACTGGACAATTTGCAGATGGTAGCCTACTTCGTAGGAACATGGAAGAGCACTATCTATTTTGTGCGAATAAACAGACATGTGCTGTAATGAAAACATGCAGTGAACTTTCAACAGCGACAATGATACAACTGTTCCAAGCTATAGTTATATCTGTATAGATTACTGTGTTTGGAATGAAATGAGATACACTAACAAGATGTAATCAGACGTGATATAAGATGTGAGCTTATTTTCTTAAAGTGTAAACGTAATATGAGCCAAATATAATTGAAAATTCAGTTCTTTTTTATGCCATTGTTCCACCAGTATTCGATAAAACTGCACGAGTAGACTCAGGAATGTATAGATCTAGATGATATCATCCTGACTGTGCTTGCCTGTTGTACGCTCATAAACAGCTTGTGTCACTACTCTCCTGCTAAGTGACACAAGCTGTTTATGAGCGTAGTCTGTGGTCGTTGAATACTTATTTGATTCCTATTTAGGTCAGAGGTCATTCTTTGTATACATTCTGTCAGTATATATCATTAGAGTTTGATGAACGCATTCTCTCGTTGTCAAAGTTTGTTACCTCCAAAGCTGTGGGTATATCTGATAGAAGGAGGTATACAATCTCATGCCAGATCGTAGAGCCCACGTATGACCGCCATCCAGAACATACGACCAGAGACGATGTCGGGCCAGGGCAATCAATGCTGATATATAGTTACTATTATCATTATTTTACGTGCTTTTTTCCATGAATTATGAAGTAATTGAACTACGATTCAACACGAGGTCATGATTCAATGTTTAGTGGAATTCCATATAAGTATTTCACAATAAATCAAATACGTCGTGCCTGCATACTATAGTCTGTCCATTTTAATTAGTCGTCTACTTTGGGGCTTGTCAAAAATCAGTAGTTAACTCTGCATAAACTTTCTTTTTTTTTGCATTGTGTAAAACAAACTAAACTCTACAAAATGACTACCATTATTCCGTGATATCCATAATATATCACGCTTGAAATAACTTTGTAATTATCTCCATATAAAACTCCAGTACAGTTGGTCATGTACCTGGGCTCAATCACATAGTCATCATGTATTCGTGTTTACTGCACAAAGGTCAACAATGCCGTGTACGGTCATAGAGGTGTGTGTGGTTTATCACTCAGCAATTTCACTGGGCATGGGATATAAGCGACACTTCCACGGACCGCCTGTTATTACTATATACGGCATCAATGACCTTTGTAACAGTAGACATGAATATATTATGACGTTTCCGTATGTAATTGAGCCCCGGTACATGAAACAACATGGAGTTTCATATGGAGAAAATTACAAAGTTATTTCAAGCGTAATATATTATCGATATCACGGAGAAATTGTAGTCATTTTGCAGAGTTCCGTTTGTTCTACACGCTGCAAAAAAGAAAATTTATGCAGTGTTAACTACTGATTTTTGGCAAGCCCCAAAGTAGACGACTAATTAAAATGGACAGACTTTAATGTCATTTAAAGAGTTAGCGATGTGAGCGTTGTTGTTTTCACAGAGAATTCTGGGAAATGCTGGAAAGCGTATGCCTGAAGATGATGACATTGTATGTGCACTACAATCATAGTTCCTGAACCTGTGTATGTGCACTGCAATCATAGTTCCTGAACCTGTGTAGAGGTTAAATGATGAAAGTTCAAGCGTTAAACGCGACAGTAAAGTGAAAGACTTAACATTAGAATATATGTGCCATGCAAACAGTGGATGATAACCTTAGTGTCTTCACTAGTAGTGCAGTTATAATACGGTCTGCAACGGAGGGTAGAATACATGTATATGTCACTTGCGGTCAGTCTAATGCACAACATGGACGAATCGCCTGCAAAATATAGAAACAAAAAGTTTATCATACAAATATTAGCTAAAGCGATTCATATTTACCATACAGTTTCATGCTTGAACTCTCATTATTTAACATTTACAATTATTTAACATTTAACAAGTCCAGCATCTAGTTGCACTGCACATCTTCCTACGCTATTCAGCATTTTCCAAAACAACCTTCGCATAACAAACCCCTTAACACGGTCATGAGCCTTCATATAAAATGGGATCCCTCAACGACTAAAACAGGTCCATAACATTTACTGAATATACATGAGTATGATGATCATTTGTTATCTATTGTTCACTTGTACATTTGTGGGAAGAATTATATAGTACGAACATTTATTTCTGTAATTTTCAGAGTAGCGGAGAAAGTTACTGGCAACTTTGCTGCACAGTAATTTATTATACAAATTACAGTAAAAATTGGTGTTTCTTTACTGTAAATTATACAGAAAGGCTATATATACAGATATATACAGAGAATATATACAAAATATACAGAGATGATTTTATAGATTTTATAGAACATCATCATGTTTTGCCGACGTCATTGAAAACTGTTGACCGCCTCTCTGCTGTAGGAACCCGTCTTGTGTTTCTATTATTTTTATTTCATACACATCTGGAATTGGTGCTGTCATACCAAATACGTTTTTCGATTATTGACGCAGAAATTCTTTTATGGATGACGGCTGAATATTGAATGCCGTTCGCTAGTGTAAAATGCTTACTGTAAATTATACGGTAGTTTACTGTAGTTTCGCTTATAATAGTGAAAATGATTATCGTAAATATCACTGAAAGTTAACTTGAATATTACTGTAATTTTTACAGTACGTTACTCAAGAATTACTGTAATTTTTACAGTACGTTACTCAAGCTCAAACAAATAATTGCTGTAAAGTTAAAGTACAATACGCTTAACAATAACGGTAACTTCTGCAGAAAAGTGTAAAAAGTCACTGGGACCTCTGCTGCACAGTGATTTATTGTAAAAGTGACAGTGAATACACTGTCAATAAAAGTGTGCAAATCCTGAACACTGAATTGCACACTAGTTTGTAACACCTTTCAAACATGTAAAAGTGTTCAAGTACAAAAACTAGTATGTAAAGAGATTTACTTAAAATATGTCACTGAAGTGTTATCAAGCTCATCAAATAGATCGTCCTCAATAAACACAACGAAATAGGTTGTCCACAATATCACCGAGTGCTGAATATTGGAACTCTGAAAAATTAGTGTTCATTCTGAAGTGTGCACTTTTGAACACTTTTACACATAATAGAACACTTTTACATGTTCATGCGGACGCTAGTGTTCCAAAAGTGTTACAAAATATGTGTTCATTTGTGAACATTGGTGTTCAAACATGATGATCATTTCTGAACACGCGTGTGCATACCTGTTCTCTAGTGTTCGGATATGAACGTTAAGTGTTCAGTTTTTAACACGATATGGTGTCCCGATTTGGACATCAATATGAACGTTAGTGTTCAGTGCCGTCCAACCCCATATTTCGATTGTTGAGATACTTAGCGTTGTGGAATTCTTGGTACCTTTTTCTTTTCATTATTGTTCAAAATGGGCCAGTTGATTAATTCCATATCATTATTTCAACTTATTCCAGCAACCGCTAAAATTAGTCAGGGATGAACGCTTTTACACGTACAATAAGTGTTACAATTTTTTTCTGACAGTGTATTTGATAGTGAAGGGAAGTGATCGGACGGTATTTAATCCAGCATTTCTGGACATTCATATATGGAATATATTCCGACAGGTGAAGATCTCACGGGATTTAGTGTTGGGGAATATGAGATGTGAGAGGGAGACAATCCGTCCAGGGGGCACATCTTAACCTCTTAATGCGGTATTCTTTGGCGATGAAAACTGTCTGTATATCATCTAGCGCAAAATAAAATCAATCGAAACCATTATTGAATATTATTTCATTTGCATGATTTATCTTTTTTGATGAATGAGGTGTCATTGGTCGGTTACAGACGCAAGACAGATGGTCACAGACATCGGTAAAGATAGCAGCCGGTTCAGATTCGAATCATATTTAAAATCATTGGCGATTATGTGATCATACCACAGCTATGCATAATATGGACGTCAAATATTGTGGTAATTTTGTTTTACAGGTTACAGAATTATGGACATGGCGGTCCCAAAAGCCTTATACCACTATGGGAAATGCTTAATCTGAATCTGCAACGCGGGCGGAAAATGCCCTGAATTAATAGAAGAATATATACATGTTGTAATGTTTATTCATTTACGGATATTGTGGACGGACCCGGAAACTTTGAGTCAGCGTGAAAAAGGATTAGTTTCAACAATAGGTTTACTACAAAAAAACACCCTTTTGCCATCCGCTACGCGTCTCAAAATTACTCGTAATAAGTCTTTCGAACTAATTATGGACATTATGGACGGTCCCTAAAGCCTTGTGCCACTTTGTGAAAGGTTTAATTTGAACTTGATCGACCCTGCCCTGTAGAAAAAGTATTTCAAACTACCGAAAGTGGATTCAACTTGACTGCATCCATTTTTGGTAGTTCGAAATACCAGTAATCTGGTAGTTCAAGCTTCTGCATAGTTGTTCGAACTATACTACTAAAGTTTCCCCACTACCAAAAACAGAACCATTCAAGGTATTTGAACTTCCGAAGGTGGATGCAGCCAAGCTGCAGCCACATTTGGTATTTCAAACTTTTTCATTCTCGCGATAGTTAGTTCGAAATTCCGCTCGAAAAGTTCAGATGTCAATGTGGCTCCTTCAACATAAACGAATAATTCATTCGAAGAGTAACCATTGAGTATAACACATTGATCGATACGAGACAACGCTGATATTTTTTAAGGAAGCGACATTGTTACTATAGTAGTACTATGCATACTAGTACATGCACTATATCTAGTATTAACTGGTTAAAAAAAACACATCACCAAATGGCTGAATGAGAATATTACACAATGCACTCCAACTATTACGACTATATGGAATACAACGTTGTGTAAGTTTATACAACAGATACAAATAGACTGAAGTTTGAAAGTTTCTACAAATGTCTATGTCAGTGTGAAGGCACAGTGATTGATTCGCGTTATTTTCTAAGCGGATAAGCTGTGCGGAAGGGTATGGTATTAAACTATCCTCCTTGGCTACTCACCAAAGCTCGATTTGCTCTCGTTCGAAAACTATTGGAGAAACAAAAGGTACACAACAAGGAACGTATAGGCTGTGAATCCCCAGATCACCAGATGGCGCTGCTATCAGAATAGACGCCTAAATCACCGTTCGCAGCAGAGACATCTGGCTGATGTGTCTAAAACAGCTCAATATATCGACGCAATCAGTTTTCTTCTCATAGACATAGACTTATGGATACCTCTACAGAACGTTACAGAAGGATTGGATATGATATTTAATGAATGGAGACATCCCACACTTCATCGATCCGATATAGGAACATGGGTTACAGCATATTTAAAGAAGAAATGCGTGAAATATTACGTCATCCAGAATGAGAAGAATGTCAGTTACGCTGATCTATCAAGAATGTCGTAGATACTTTACTCATAAGCAAACATACAGTTATAAAGATGTCTTGTCAGATATTGTACACCATTAGAATAATCCACCTCAAATGTCTTTGAATCGGAGAGCTCTGACAAAAATAACCAAAAAGAACAAGCCACGAGTGTTGAAAGATTTATACCTGGGTACGTTGAAGAAATGTCAGAAGAAACAACAAAAGACTATAATGTATCCAGGCGTCCCTATATGTTTCGATTTGGCGATACTGTGATACTGTGAGGATTTAGACATAGACAAACTTTATTTTAAGTCGATACAATAATAAACATTGTAACACTAGCTCAGATGAGCTATTAAATCGACTAGAAAAGAGTAATAGAAATATACAATATGTAAAAAAAGTGCATAAAACAGTATCAATTAAAAAGAAGAAAATCGGACAGAAGACATGCATCAAAGTGATAAAAATTAACGTGCCATATATATTTCAAAGAAAGTATCAAACAAATTAACGGGGAAATTGTTTAGAGTTCAGCATATTCGAGGGACTATAATAAATACATACAAACTAGTCGACTTCGTTGATGAGTCTGTCGAAGGAAAATTATTAAAACGAGATGCAAAAAATATATGAAAAAAGTCCTATAAATGCGTCGCCGTATAGGTGAGGTAGACGAAATTGATGAAATATGTCGATTGCCCTATGAAATTCCCAAGTTGGGTTCATTTGGAATATAAAGAGAATATTTCGATCACAAATTTTCAATTAGAACTGCGTCGATTAATATTATCAACAAAATTATTGTTGATCATTCTTATAAACAAAAAGGCGCTGGAGAAACTGTCGAACATGCCACATTGTCAGCTTTTGTCTCTAACTTTACCACATGAAGTGGAAAGAAAATTACGTTGCAATGTTGATAAGTGGATCAAAATATATGGAGACAAGGCTGAAACTTTCGTCTGAATCAGAATGGTGGAAGATTGGATCAACCATCTCATAAGACCATAGAGAACATATGTATGAAGGGCTGGACTGGCAGTTAAGAAGTAAAATGGATTAAAATGGCAACGTGTGCTTAACTCAACAAGTTGTAGAGCGAACGAAAGCAGTGCTTGATCGACAACGTCAGAAAGTAAATGTTCGAATTCCTACTACAAGCGATAAAAGAAAGCAGAACCATTCTTCCTCAACTTTCAATTCAAAGGGACCAAAAAAGTTTTGGTAAAAGTATCAAATTCAATCCCAACATGCATAACGAGATCATTCGTTTCCTATATACTGAATGACATAAATGAACTGGATTCTTTTTCATAAAGGCATTGCTCTCATTACATCGATTATACCCATATATACCATGCCATCATATGGACTGACTAGCTTGCATACGCTCTTTGTTGTGACATTAGTGGTTGACATGTACACTGCTAACCGTTAATGTCACAACTACGATAATAAGAGAATTCATTGGCAGCTATTACTGACACAATTGTCGAAATTGTGTCATTAGTGGTTGACTGCATACAGAGCTGCTAGTTAATGTCGCAATTGCGACAATAGCGGTTCAGCACTACAGCCTGCTGATGACACATTTGTGATATTAGCTGTCGACTTCATAACGGCTATTAACACAATTTTCGCAGTTGCGACAGCAAAATGCACAGCCACATATTCACGCAATATCAATCGAATATAAATCCGTTGTTAACTTTACTAACACTAGTTACAGACAGACGTTATCACACTGCCAGCTTTACTAACATTAGTCACAGACAGACGATTCTCGCGAAAATAGTCTGGCAAAACAGTTCATATTTTATTGATGATTTGTTGCGTAATTTTGTCTGTATAGACTAAACAGAAATCACGTCAGACTTTTGTTGTTCTCGTGAATCTTATTAATCGAGCCGTATCCTATATCCCAGATTTGTCATTCTCTTATTTTCGTCTCGAATAAAAACTCCTGCCTTCCAAGAATACCCTCAAGTCTGTCGCTTACATCTTGTATCCTATATATCGGAGATCGATCATTTCTCTTAATTTAGAAACATGCTTCCATATATATGCTACGGTTGAAGAACTGATTGTTGGCTCTCATGCATTGGCACAAGTGAGCCTATAATGCTACTCCAGTCTGTCTGTCTGTTTGTTTGCCTGTCTGTCTGTTCGGTTAAAGTTTTTCCCTAGTCTGGTTAACTTTTTCACCCTCTCAGAGTGGGTTTGTGAAACACATTTTGGAAATATAAGTTTTTGTCGTAATCATTATCGGTTGGACTTTTTTCTCTTTGGTTTTCAGTGCTTTGATTTGCAGGTTACAGTTTTTCACTGGTAAAATTGGAGCATAGTGTGTGTGTGTGTGAGGGGATCTAAGGTTTTCTCGGTTTGCTGAACATTCTTTGAAGATATGCTCCTCCTATGAAAATGAGGAAATATTAATATTTTTCGAAATTACCACAAGTTGTACTCTGCTATTTTCCATCAACGATTCCATGGTACGGTTGACAACCTTGTTTAATCATCTCTCGCGCCTTCTATTTATGTACTGAAATAAAGTTAGATTTTGCGATTTTCTTCATCAATTCCTAAATCTTGTACAATCAAGTAGTCCCACAGATCACTCAAACTATGCAGGCTTGCTAAACATCACTGTACAATGATGGAAGACATCCATCACCCCGGAGTATTGTCCTCACCCTGGGAAACTCTCTCAAACTATGCCTCGCCCAACTCCATAAACGTATATATTCTGAAAGCTTGCGACATTGTACAGTTATTATTATTGACACATCCATTACAAGCGGGAGTTGGCCCTCCGCTTTCTAGGGAACTCAAATAAACTTAACTAAAGTCAACACAGAATGTTTTCAATTCATTGACCCCTAACACAAGGCCAAATGTCTCTAGTCTGTGCACCATATGAGCCGCAAATTACTTTGCCCTTTTCTTTTCATCCTGTTTTGGGTGACGTAATACCCACCTGGACCACTAAGCAGTTACTCATAATTGTTCAGTAGTGGACATTTTCCCACCTCTTGCATATCACTCCAATTACACCATACCAAATAAACATTTTTCCACAATAAACCATTCGCACACACTGTAACGTCGATAGAGAAAGATAGTCATCACAGGGACAAACCGCGCCTGTATAAATATAGGCCATCAGCCTCACTCTGAGAAACATTACGCTCATTCAATTCGCGGTAGACCTTCTGTCAGCAGCCTTAACCCTACCAGGCCTGGGGGGAGGCCATTATGGCCCCCCTACCAAACTTTCTGCACTATCTCCGGAACGGAAAAAAATGGAGAGCTGAAACTCCCCAACTTTATAGTTTATCTTATTGGAGTCATTTTGAAACTATTTGCATAACCCCCCGAGCAGAGGATCATGGGTAAATTCAAGATGGCGGCCACGTGGGTACCAGAAAAGTGATGTTTTTGTCATATTTCTTCAAAAGTTATGCTTTTTCGCGATGAAAAGTGGGTAAAAACTATTTTATTTCATATCACATTAATATTTGCTAATTTTTCATGCAGTTTTTGTGGAGAAATTGCAAAAATAGAAAAATCGGAAAATTCGACCGAAAAATCGACCAAAAATGCCGTTTTTGAAAATGATGTCACTGTGACGTCATCAAAGCGGCCATCTTGGATTTTTTTTACATTTTCTGGTAGAGCCCCCTAGCTCAAGGGGTAAGAAAAATAATTAGGGGGGGCCATTTCGCCCCCCCCCCCCAGGCCTGGACAGGTCCCAAAAAGCCCAGGCCAGATAGGGTTAAGAAACTACTCTCCGTTGTCACAGAAGAGAAAGAGACGTTAGAATCTCACTGGCGACCATTTGTTCTCTTTCATTTCACTTCAGATTATCCGAACAACAAAAAGATATAATAATAATAATAATAATAGTAATAATAATAATAATAAAAAATAAAGATAAAAATAAAAAAGCGTTGTAAATCTTAATTTATTGCACTCCATTTCTAAAAAAATACGGATAATTTATTTCTTTAATTTTTATTTTCCTTGTGTAAAAAGGGGGAAAAATAGAATATACCGTCAAGATTAAATTCTTCACTCTGATTCAGTTAAAAAAAAGAAGAAGGGAATATTCAAGTGACAATACAGAATTTTACCTGGCCGGGGGGGGAGTATTTGACCCCCTACTGAGCACCTCTTACCTATCTCCGGAACAACAAAAAATTAAAACTGTCTCTCCGCGAATTTTTCTTTTATCATATTGAGGTAAACTGAGCCTATTTGCATGACCCCCGAGTAGAGTATCATGGGTAAACTTAAGATGGCACCCAAATGGGGTACCAGAAAAGGGATGTTTTGGGCAAATTCTTTTTTATGTCACATCAGATTATTATTTACTAATTTATCATGCAGTTGTTGCAAAGAAAACACATAAAATAATTTCCGAAAATCTGACCGAAAAATCGACAAAAATGCCTGCTTTGAAGTTTGAAGATGTCATCAAAGCGACCGTCTTGGATTTTTTTTTTTACATTTTCTGGTAGAGCTTGATCCAAGGGTATGTGATAAGTTTCAGCCCCCAAGGCGTAAGAAAAATATTTAGGGGGGGGGGGGGGAATTACCCCACCCTCACCCCGGCCCGGGCAGGTCCCAAAAAGACCAGGCCAAATGGGGTTAAGATACGCAGTCACTACCAAACCGAAACTATTCTGGGCATTGATATGGATTAGACGATAGGAGCATCATAATGTCTCGTCGGTATAATTGGAAACTGTTGACCGATTCAGTCTGCAAGAAAATTACTTGTGTTTATGCGAGTTTATTTTACACCTGAGTGGAAAATAATAAAAAAAGTCACGCCAACGCAACTTTTTTTGAAGGGTCTCTGGTTATAATTAAAAGATATTTTTCTGTCCTGAACAGAACTCCATTTTCTTGTTTGATTATATTTGAGTTATCTTATTCGCCTGTCATGTGTGTTAGGCCTGTGTATAATATAGGCTATCATATAAACCTGATCGATAAGCAAGTCGAGTCAGCTGTCTGAGAAACAGTGAAGACGGCTCAGAGCAGGACAATCTGCTGCATATTCACTATTGATTTGAAAACCTGAATTCACAGTATAAACTGCTATATTAACATGATATGTGGCCCGGGTCGTTAGTAAATGTGGCTGTTCAAACACCCGTTTCAAAGTTATGATATTTATGATTTTCAGGCTAGTACTGTTGGTAACAACAAGAACAACAACAACAACGCCAATTTTCTACACAAATGGGGATGATCGCAGTTTTCAAAGTTTTTGTATTTAGAGAAAACCTTAGTTTAGTAAAAGAAGTTCCATCATTATGCTGTTGGTGCGTATGTATTTTCAGGACACTATAAATGTAATACAATATACATGTACTCATTTACTGAAGAATGTCAAGCGATATCACGTTAGCATGAATATGATGGAGAAAGATTTCAATGGGAGGCAACAACACCGATAAATCAAGATCAATTATCGGTAACACAATATCGCTATCACCATCGTGTTATCCATTCTGTTCTTTGGTTGACATTTGAAAAGCTACATGTGCCGATATTATTACAGGTTAAGCAACCAAACTGTACTGTATCTTTAGTTGTAGTTTGCTTCACATAAACAGACAGAAGAACGAGGGAAACGACCAAACTGTAAGGAATATGTGTTTTTGGAGGAAAATGCGTTTCATTAGAAGGATATTAACAGTGTTTGTATTGACCTGGATTATTGTTATGATCTATATATGGCAAGACATGGAAATTAGCAACAAGGACAACTCCGTCAGTAGGCTTTCCTTGCAAAATCGGTTTTCATGGAGAAATGTGTCCGTTCCCTTTGCTCATGTATATACCGATAAAATCAGAGATATGAGTAACGCACACAATAATAGCACAATAAATATACAAAATAAGGAAGTACACGCCGCTTTTGAAGATGACAAGAAGCAAGACGAGCTCCGAACATCGATTAATACTTCAATCGTAAGCGAAGAGAATATTCCAACTTTGAACGTTTCAATGGACTTCAATCAACATTACATGGAGAAAATACTGGAGGCTGACCGCCTCTCGAGGAATAGAAAACACAATCAGAGCATTCCAGGTAAGTTTCTTCTTTAGAGTTATCTCCCTTTACAGGTAAGTATTTTTTACAGTTATCTCACATCCCAGTACGTATCTTCCTCAGAGTTATGTCCTTTCTAAGATAGGTATCTTCTTTAGAGTTCTCTCCCATCTTATTCATTATTTGGGAGCTGCTTGGCCCTGTGTCCCTACACTCCGAACATATCGTCGATGTATCGGACATAGGGTAGCGATGCTAACTTTTGGGAAGGACACGTTATCGGAGGTAGATCATTAACATAGTCCTTAAATATGAAATAATCAATTATTATCAAATTTCTGGCACAGGGATTGAAATATCATTTAAAGACTTATGAACTGTAAGCGAACTGATTCACTATACACTTCTGCAAATTCTCAACTTTACTTTATTTCCCAGAAGGAACAGTGTACGGATAAACAAGGGTGTATACGAGTGAGTGAGTGAATAGAATTTAACGTCGCTTTCAACAATATTTCAGCTATATCACGACGAACCAACTAAGCACCACCCAGCCCAGTTGTGTTCCTGCTACTTCGAAGAAGAAATCTTCGAAGCAGCATGGAACCAGACACCCTCCATCCACCCTATAAAACACTAAGGACAGCGCACAAGACACAGACAAGACGCTTACATGGTGCAATAAAGACAAGTGATATTACAGTGCTAGACATCACATTGTCAAGTTCCTGTTGCTTCTCAGCAAAATGCATTGAAGCAACAGGAACCTGGGTGTATACGAGTATCATTGATGTGTTAAGACTGATATCACGGTGAATAATGTAACTGGTCCTATTTTATGACTATCTCTGTATAAAATTAAGGATGCTGTTAAGTACACTGCACACTGTTAGAAGGATTGGGTCGAATCGACCCCAAAAAAACTAGTCAAATTCGACCCAAAGATATTGGGTACAGACATGACGGACCCAAAGTTGTTGGGTCAAATTTTTTGGGTCGATTTGACCCAAAATCATTGGGTGGGTCCTATTTTAGATAGCACCAGCCCAACATTTAACATGGTCGGTATACAGATCAGCCTTCCCTCCCCCACATATGTGCTCCGCGGCTCATGGAGAGTATTCAGATTTAGAGGTGGTGACTAAGAAAATACTAGTCGCCAATCTTGACTAGGAAATTTCGACTCTTGGCTAGGAAATTTCGACTAGTGTTTTTCTAATCGAGTACCTGTAGACAAAAAAAAGTGGTCGGTGCGACCAGATAATTCTAACGGTGTAAATATGTGGTGGGAGTAACAAACTAGTTGACCAATTAGGATCAAAGCTAATCACCAAGATTTTAACCCAAGAAGATTGGGTCGAGGAGCGACCCAAAAGAGTGGTGACCTAATAATGTTGGGTCAAAATAGTTGACCCAAAATTTCTGACTAGTATTTTTTGAGTCGGAAGCCCATTGACCCAACATTATTGGGTAGGTCCGACCCAAAAATTCTAACAGTGTGGGAAGGTAATATGGAGAATTTATTTAGGGCCATGCATAACTATATGTTTAAAAAGTAAAGAGTGCAGGTTGCCGATCGCAGGGTTCAGCTTACAGGGTTCAGACCTCAATATGCAGGGTGATATACAGATTTAGCATGGTATGGTTAAGGTCTCTCATAAATGCCTTATTTACTACTACTACTATTACTACTACTACTACTACTACTACTACTACTACCTATTCCAAGTGCCTTATACCCACCCTCTACCAATACTACTACTACTGCTTCAATTGCCTTATTCCCACCCTCTACCACTACTACTTCTACTACCTATTTCAAGTGCCTTATACCCACCCTCTACCACTACTACTACTACTGCTTCAATTGCCTTATTCCCGCCCTCTACCACGACTTCTACTACCACTACTACTTCTACTACCTATTTCAAGTGCCTTATGCCCACCCTCTACCACTACTACTACTACTGCTTCAATTGCCTTATTCCCACCCTCTACCACTACTTCTACTACCACTACTACTTCTACTACCTATTTCAAGTGCCTTATGCCCACCCTCTACCACTACTTCTACTACCACTACTACTTCTACTACCTATTTCAAGTGCCTTATACCCACCCTCTACCAATACTACTACTACTGCTTCAATTGCCTTATTCCCACCCTCTACCACTACTACTTCTACTACCTATTTCAAGTGCCTTATACCCACCCTCTACCACTACTACTACTACTGCTTCAATTGCCTTATTCCCACCCTCTACCACTACTTCTACTACCACTACTACTTCTACTACCTATTTCAAGTGCCTTATACCCACCCTCTACCAATACTACTACTACTGCTTCAATTGCCTTATTCCCACCCTCTACCACTACTACTTCTACTACCTATTTCAAGTGCCTTATACCCACCCTCTACCACTACTACTACTACTGCTTCAATTGCCTTATTCCTACCTCATCACTACTTCTACTACCACTACTACTTCTACTACCTATTTCAAGTGCCTTATACCCACCCTCTACCAATACTACTACTACTGCTTCAATTGCCTTATTCCCACCCTCTACCACTACTTCTACTACCACTACTACTACTACTACTACTACTGCTACTACTACTACATATTTCAAGTGCCTTATTCCCATCCTCTACTACTACTTCTAGTACTACTACTGCTACATTAGCTTTCAAACACTTGGAAGTATCTCCAACGAATCGTCAGCTCCACAGCAATAAAAGAAGCTGTTATCTATAGACTGGCCTTGTGTTACTACTACTACTTTCATCACGAGTTATGAATCCCTTTGTAGCCGGCACCATTCATGGTAACCCTTGGCTGCAGAACTCCATTCAAGAGAACAATTGATTGCAGGAAGCTACTGCTCTCAGGGAGACCCTTGGCTGCGGAAGCCAACTCCCTTCAAGAGGACCCTTGCCTGCTTAAAGCTTGGCTGCGGGAAGTTAACTCTACCCTTGGTTGCAGAATGCTGGGAATCCTGAGGGAATCCATGAGTTCAAGAAGTTAATTTCGTTGTAGGGAACCCTTAGTGATGCAGGAATCAAACTCTCTTCAAGGGGACCCTATTATAAAGGAAGCTAACTCCCCTTCAAGGGATCCCTTGGCTGCAGGAATCGAACTCTCTAGGTGGGCCTTTGGTTGCAGGAAAGGAGATCCATTCAAAGATAACCTTGGTTGCAGGACGCTAACCTCTTTTAGAGAAGCTTCGACTGCAGGAATCCAACTCTATTCAAGGGAAACAGTGGCTACAGGAACTCCCTTCATAGGACATTAGTTGGAGCTCGTCAAGTCGGACATTCACTCCTGTCCAAAAATGCTCGTCTATGCTTAATATTGTTCCATCAAAATAAAACAAGATGCTGCGTCCGAGGGTAATATGCGTCTAATTTAATTTCAGCCTTATTATATTCTGCACTAGACTGGGTCACTGTTCCTGCTATCACAGCTTCATACTGGAAAGAAGGGGAATTGATCAGTCTGCATCTGCACTTTCCGCCTCTCATATTTGCCAGTATTTTGCTCTATATTTGCAGGTGACATGGGAGTAGCGGTGGTGATAGAGCGTAAAAACCTAAGCCCAGAAGAGAAGGAGAAGTACGACAAAGGCTGGGAACTGAATCTATTTAACCAGTATGTTAGTGACATGATTCCTCTTAACAGGACCCTTCCGGATCCCAGGGATCAGAGGTAACCCTACAATGGTGTGCAACAGTAGAAATATGTAGCCGTAGTTCGTTTGTTAGTGTTAGTAGATAGTGATTTGAGAGTTCTGACACAGGAAACAAAGGCAACAAAGTCATCCGTGCCATAATTGAAATGCAATATTCGCAAGATAATATTAGCACCAACATCATAAAAAAGGAAACTATAAACATAAGCTAATGATCAGAAGCGTTCATCAGTTTTGATCCCGACGTCTCTATCTTCGAATCATTATCATCAAACTGAAATTCTGAGTCGTTATCTAGAGTATATTGCATCTCAGTCAAGCTTCGATTGTGTCTGTTCATAAGAACATCATGGAAATATTGCGTTACAGAAGAATAGAATAGAATAGAACCTTTAATTGTACTTTTTTACCCGTTGATGGGTTAATGTGTACAGGAGAAAACAAAACAGAATAAATCACAACATGTTCACCGGATTCAATAAGATACATTTTTCATCAAGTACTTTCTCTTAATTAAGTTGCGATGAATAAAGTTAACTACCAGAGAGATGACCACCATGTCCTCGGCAGAGAGAAGCCATACAAATTTTGCCCTATCTGGCATACTGATAAAGTTGGCACATGTCTGTGATATATTTGTAAATAATAGACATCTAGATATGCTATAACCAGGGCATTTAATCAAAAAGTGGAATTCATCCTCCGTATCAGATTTGCACAATGGACAAAGACGGCGTTCAATGGGAACTCCGGTATACCTGCCCCTTTCGATATTAAGGTCATGAGAGCTAGTTCGGAACCTTGCAAATGACCTACGACGGTCTCTATCTTTGATAACATCAATATAAATCTCCCGACTAAAGCGAGATTTGAATTCCATATATGTTCTAAGTTTATGACTGCCAGGCAACCGATTACACGATGGTCCATTAACAATTCTTTTTTTTCCAGTTCTGTTCAAAAGCGGACATATACATCTTTTGTACTTTGCCCGAGGAAGCTGATGTTTTGCCACACCACCGATACTGTTATAGGGACCGAGAATTTTGGGGATACTATATTTAATACATTTGAGTACCAGGATGATGGATTATTCTTGCAGTAGTCCAGAGCCACTTTTAGAAGAGAGTTATCAAGAGCAGTATTTAGATGGCCCAGATAGTTAACTGTTTGACTGGCTATAGATATTACCAGTGGGTACCTACCCAGTTCACCATAGACTGCATCGGTGGTTACACGATGTTTTCGCAATTTTTAATCCCGGATTAAGCATACAATACCGAAGTCTGGTTGTTTCCATAGACAGAAGACTGTATACATGTGCTCATATGCAGCTATCGCTGCTATTTCAATGTGCAAAGGAGCTGTTTCATATAATCGGGAATAAACCCTCTCTCTGTAATACGAGCCTGCTACGCTCGTGGTGCCGTAAATGAATGTTTCCATTTCTTCATAATTCGCCGTATATTATATATGTAATAAATCTTACATTGTAGATTCTGATTGGGAAAATTGACATTAAATAGCATCATCCACGTATGTTTTAAAATCGGCATTTGATCGTGTGTGTGTTCTTAAGCTATATGGTGGAATTCTTAATATATCTCAAATGTAACACCTCCAAACAAAACTAACTGAATGTTTCCCATATTCGCATGTCCCATTCTTTTTATCATATTTATATCGGATTATCATGCTGGTTGGGGGTTTCAGATTTGAGATATATTGAGAATTCACTAAAAAAACGTATCAAATAGAGAGGAAAAACACGATCAGACTTTCATCTTTGAAGTCGCTTTTCCCAAATGATATTTCGCAGTGTAAAACATGGAGTTTTGTCTCGATGAATCACTGATTGGCATGCAAAATTAAGAGAATCCAACGGTGAGTTCACTCCATACCAGGATAAAGGATTCAGCTGGACGCCAAACCATCTCAGTCGGTATTGAATTAGTCACTGAAAATATTTATCTGTTCCTTTTACTAAGAATGTAGTTATTTTCATTTAATTCAGGTGTAGAAAAAAGTTCCCCGAGGTTTTACCCCAAACAAGCGTCATTATATGTTTTCATAATGAGGCCCTCTCCACCTTACTGCGGACCGTCCATAGTGTGCTGAACACCTCGCCCCCTCACCTGGTCAAGGAGATCATTCTCGTGGACGACTTCTCGGACATGGGTGAGTTATGAAGACGCCCTATAATAGAAAGCCTATATGTAGTTTTAACAGCCTGGTTTCGCTTCTGTACATGTGGGCTTGCTCGTGACAAAGTGAAAGTTCTGTTCTTAGTCAATCACAACACTAGAAGCGCAAGTGGATGCGCAACGCAATGACTAGTTGATTCGGAAAGGGATTGGAGTTAATACTTTTACACACGAAGCCTGGAGTGGTCGTCGATGTTGAATGACAACAGTTTGGTACATCATTTGTCATATCAAAACAAATTTTCCGTTAATTGTCCGAGATCCGGTGCCAATACAGAAACACAATGACGAAAATGCAAATAAAACAAAACTTGTCGTAGAAATGAAAGAAACTGATTCAGCAAGCGCACCCCAGGTTCGTCAAAACATTAGAGTCGCCAGGGGGAGATAGGCCATGTCTCACATCAGGACGACATCTCGTACGAATGAAAATTCCATTGAGTTCGGGTGTCCGTTGGTGACTATATGGACCGTGATACACGGTCCCAACCATGATGTGTGCTGCTATTATGTTGTGTATATGGTGGTCAGCTATAAATTTTGTTTTGGGGGAAATAGTTCGGACGGTATTGCCAGGTCATCATGGCTTACCTAGCTGAATCAACCCAGAATACAAAATCAACCCTGTACACAAAATATAAATATATGTACTGATTTTTATTGAGAATATATAAATTACTTGTATCAACATTTTATCGATTTCCCGCTCACAGATCATTTGAAGCTGCCGTTGACAGATTACATCGCCAAACTACCCAAAGTTAAGATCGTGCGAACGTCACAGAGAGAAGGCCTGATACGGGCTCGGTTACTGGGCTACTCCGTATCAACGGCTCCTGTTCTCACATACCTGGATTCTCACTGTGAATGTACCGCAGGTAGGTCAACTCTCACTGTAAATGTACCACAGGTAGGTCAACTCTCATTGTAAATGTACCACAGGTAGGTCAACTCTCACTGTAAATGTACCACAGGTATACGTTAACTCTCACTGTAAATGTACCACAGGTAGGTCAACTCTCACTGTAAATGTACCACAGGTAGGTCAACTCTCACTGTAAATGTACCACAGGTATACCTCAACTATCACTGTAAATGTACCACAGTTAGGTTAACTATCACTGTGATATACCACAGGTAGGTCAACTCTCACGGTGAATGTGCTATAGACACATAGACTATCACTGCAAAAGGTTTGATCTCCTCAAATTGCAAATGTATCACATCTAGGTCAATTATCACTATGAATGTACCACATGTGTTTCAATTATCCCTACAAAAATACGGAAGTAGATCAACTCCAGCTGTGAGTGTGTCTAACACAAGTAGGTCAATCTCAGTGTGATCGTACTTCGGGTAGGCCAACTCTCACTGTGAATGTAGCACAGGTAGGTCAATCTTCACTATGAATGTAAAACCAGTACGACAACTCTCAGTGAATTTACCACAGGTAAGTCAAATCTAACTGTGAATGTAGCACAGATAGGTCAACCTTCACTGTGAATGTAACACCAGTACGACAACTCTCAGTGAATTTACCACAGGTAAGTCAACTCTAACTGTGAATGTAGCACAAGTAGGTCATATCTCCCTGTGAATCTGACGCAAGTTGGACAGCTCCCTCTATGAATATACTACAAGTAGGTCAACTCTCACATAAGAATGTATCTTATGTAGGGCAAACTTTACTGAACGTGAAGAAGATGGGGAGATTGCCGCTGTGAATCTGTGAATTTACCACAGCTAAGCCAATTAGCATTGTAAATGTACCACAGCCACGTGAACAGATGTGTTAACCGGCACTGCGCACGTTGGTCAACTCTGATTACGTAGGTAAATGTACATGTACGACAGGTAGACCAGTCTCACCCATATAAGATATGATTTCCTCATGTCTTACAGGTTGGTTAGAGCCGCTTCTGGAAGAGATCCGCATGAACAAAACCACCGTGGTTGTACCAGTTATTGATATAATTAAACAGGAAACATTCCATTTTGGGTACTGGCCGGCGATCTTCACCAAAATTGGTGGATTCAGGTGGGATCTCTTATTTACCTGGCATTACCCCACAACGAGGGACTGGTACCTTGGTCACAAGTATATACTCCCGGTCAGGTAATAAACTCTCTTGTATTGTCTGTGTGATCTGTTGTGTTATAACCGTGTATTAATCTTTCTATGTATATCAAATTTGAGCGAATTAGAAGTTGATACAGATAAAAAAATTCTTTAAATCTACTGTGTAACAAAATATTTCGTCTAGAAATATGGTAAAAACTCTCAAATTATACTATAGTACTAGTATCACCTAACATAGCGCAGACGTATTTGTCCACTTTTTAACGAGTATTAAAACACAGTTCTATGAATATATCTTATCCGTTCCTGTCTGTATCCTCTTTGCAAATCAATTCGAATGCCAATTGTATGATGTTTACAATGTATAGATTTGGACCTGAAGCGCAGTGCACTGAAAAATGAAGTGATAGGATGTTCGCCGACTATGGCACCAGCCGAATATTCCACGAAATAGCAAGGAATATCCCACACCATGCTAAGGAATACTCCATACTTTGCTATATATGGAATGAATTCAGTGAATATTCCTCTGGTGCCACTGTCGTGAAATATATTACAAGCGTCTAGTCCGTCATTCATAATCCAGCCGTCGTCCATTAGAGAATATCCGCGTCCATAATCCAAAGACCTATTCCATTTCCATACCATGTTAAGGATTATATTTTCACTGTGTATTAAATAGATAGTTCAATGTCCCCAGATCTCCTACCATGGCTGGTGGATTATTTACGATCAGTAGAGAATTCTTCACATATCTCGGCACATATGATCCTCAGTTTGATTTCTGGGGCGGAGAAAATCTGGAACTTTCTTTCAAGGTAGGCCTGACTTGTTTAAATGTATTCTTCAACAATCCTTCGTATTCTTCTTCACTTTTGTACTTTGTATTTTACGAACAAAAATATTCGTGTGGAAGTAAATTTATGGAGATAGTTCCTATTTTCATAAGTTCAAAGCTTAAGTTCATTCGGAACCAAAAACGTAATATCGTGATTTGTTTTCCCGGTCTTCACTGTTACACAGTGAACAGTTCTTATCAAATCTATCAAACTTAAAGAACTCCAACCTGATGTTATACCATCGACCAATAAAATTCGTTGTTCCATTGCAGATCTGGATGTGTGGTGGAACGTTAGTGGTCGTTCCTTGCTCACATGTCGGTCACGTGTTCCGCGAGTCCAATCCGTCAAGATGGAAGCCAGGGACTCTTCCCATTCAGAGAAACCTCGTACGTCTAGCTGAGGTCTGGATGGATGATTATAAGAAACATTATTTCCGAAGACTCAATTACAAATTGGTAAGCTCATTAATGGTGCCCATGGACTGCACGGGACTTCTAACTATACACTGAGAGAAATATTGGAACCGTATAGTGATGCTTGAAGGGGAATCCAGCAAAGGTCCCTTTCACGAGACACCAAGTGAATAAACATGATGGTATAGGGAATCGTCAGGATTTCACTCGATGCTCAGGTGAATCCTACCGATACTTAGGAGAATCATGTCGATGCTCAGGTGAATCCTCCCGATACCCAGGAGAATCATGTCGATGCTCAGGTGAATCCCCCGTATATCCAGGAGAATCATGTCGATGCTCAGGTGAATCCTCCCGATACCCTGGAGAATCATGTCGATGCTCAGGTGAATCCCCCCGATATCCAGGAGAATCATGTCGATGCCCATGTGAATCCTCCCGATACCCAGGAGAATCATGTCGAAGCTCAGGTGAATCCTTCCGATGCCCAGGAGAATCTTGTCGATGCTCAGTGGGATCCATTTGCGTACACTTCGCCATCCATAAGATTGCTTGCGAATCGTGTGTCTCCATTATCGCGGAGCGATATCCGGTGTTTTACCGGATTCTGTTCGGCCTTCATCCGGCGGAGAACAGACTCCAGAAATCTGATAAATTACAGGTATTCATAGCAATTCTGAAACAGATATTGCCTGGGCTTACAAAATATATAGGTATGAATAACTTTCGTATCATACAAGAGGTGTGGTGAATCTGTAATTTTGAACACTAGGACATCACATGATTCGAAAATGGCGAGTTACGTTGGGGTTACGTCGGTAGACTTTTGCTGATTGGCTGACGAAATCACGTGGTATTAATTTCTGGAATTTCCCTCCTGCAGTTGCCGAAAGTAGGCTGGAAATGGATACACACGATCCCAGGGTCAGTCTTACCGCGTATAGATGACCGAGATGGTTACAGGTTGAGTGGGATCATGTCGATGGCCCGTGTTCTTCATTTCTCTCTATGATATATGAATGCATTATGAATGTGAACAACAACAGCAATGGTTTGCTACCGTCAACTCATGCTCTCAGTCTCAAAGTCTGGCTGAAAATAAATTCGATCAATATGATATAATTATCCGTCACGAAATTGAAATTCTCGCCAGAATTTAAGCACATGCGGGTATTCAAGGAATACAGCGTTTTCCTTCACATACAAGATTCATCCATACAGATACTCGTGAAGAAGCCACACGCATGCGTCAAAGATTTCTTAGGAACGTGGTTGAAGATCTGTGGAATTATGTCGAGAACCTGAAGAATCAAATACATGGGGTGTCCTTTGGAAAACCAGGGTTATCTAGCTGTCAGATACCTCTTCGGGCATCACAGTGAATCCCTGGGGGAATCGTCCTGAAACCCAGGGGAATCTACCTGAGAACCAGTATTGTCTAGATGTTAGATACCCCTTTGGTCTTCCCCTTAGTGTATAATATATAATTTGGTGATGAGTATCAAATGTTCTTTTGATTATCGATATGAACAGTGTGAAATGTCAGTCCTTTTACACGTTATATTACGAGTACCAGTGTGACAGAAACGGTGGTCCCTCAGATATGAGTGTCCGCTTGCTATGCCTTAACTCAGCCCGGACACTGACATCTGAAAAAGGTCACTTGGATATCAGAGCCCGCCCTAGGTAAAACATAGGAGCCCGGGCACTGGTCTCTGGGGACTACCGTTTCTATTACACCGGTATGTTATGTTTTTCAGGGAGATTACGGTGATGTGTCAGACAGGAAGAAACTTCGTGAAAAGTTGAAATGTAAATCATTTAAATGGTACCTGGACAATGTTTACAGCTACCTTGAACTTCCCGCGGACCATATAGCATTGGGAGATGTAAGTATTTACAAAAATACAGTTGGGTCGTTCAGGGACTTTCGGTACCGTACTTTATTTGCCACCAATATATGACTTCGAATATTATCAGAGAATTAACTATTTCAAAAGTTATCCGAGATTTATCAGCTGAATTTTCCTCCACTCTACTCGTCTATAATACTCAGGAATATTTGATGAAAAGCAATCTATCTTACATGGATGTACTTCATAAGCTACATCAATTGCATCAAGAGATTCTCTATGTTCAAAGTAGTAGATAAAGAATATGTGGGGTCGTATTGACCTTTGTGCACTTAAACTTGTAGTGCCATGTGGTGCTGACGTCACATCCGGCCACGTGACCGGAAGTGACCTTTGGGGCATGTATTCCTCCGCGGTGATGCTGTCCTCGGCGGTGATGAGATCGTGGGGAGAAGCTTCTGCGGGCAGAAAGTATTGCCGAGACTTCAAATACGTGGGGGAGATTCTCCGGGAATGTCCGGCAATGTCCGTGATCTACGCGAATCTTCGGCAATGTCCGACCATCTGCGGCCATGTCCAGATGGCCGGACATTGCTGGGGATGACCAGACATTGCCGGAGATTCCCAGACATTCCCGGAGATTCCCGGAGATTCCCAGAAAATCTCCCCCACGTATTTGAAGTCTCGACACTACTTTCTGCCCGCAGAATCTTCTCCCCACGACCCCATCACCGCGGAGGACCGCATCACCGCGGAGGAATACATGCCCCAATGGTCACTTCCGGTCACGTGACCGGATGTGACGTCAGCACCACATGGCACCACAAGTTTAAGTGCACAAAGGTCAATACGACTGCAGATACTCTTTGTATACTACTGTTCAATCCTCTTGCAATATGTACAATAACATCTGTTTACAGCAATCAATATGAAATACATCATTGCGCTTTTAATATTGTAAATACTCGCAATGAACTGTATTGACTGCTCAGAATACTCCATGGAGCTTACACTCTATGGCTGTACTTATACCATACCGCCTGTGATATTTTGTTTTCAATATTTTACTATCTCATAGATACGGAGTAAGACAGGTTCCATTTGTCTTGATGCCAACAAAGATCTCCGTCAAGTGTTTGTACAAGGCTGTCACGATCAGGGCGGGGCTCAGGTCAGTACATTAACCAAAAGGCAATGAACCACACCAATCAAATCATCCTTCGTTAAACATACCTAGCTATATGTCCAAGAATTATTTCCATGTTTGGTAGAAATTCAGCTAAACAACCGTCACTTCGAAAGAGTCACCATGGGATATACCACTGATTCTGATAGGCTGATTCTGTATCGTATATAGTCACACGAGACAAAGCGGGATTTGAATATCACGATGGCGTAGCACTCTGTTGAGACTGGCTAATCCAGGCGTGACGTTTACGGATACCACAGTGCAGCGCCATATATGGTCGGTATTATGCCGATGCCGAAAACTCCGGAACTGTTCACGCCAAAAATATGCAAAATATCGCGGAAAGATTGTAAATATCCGTGAACGAAACGTCAATCAATGTCATATTAAATAGGCAGAATTGTCGTGATTGGCTTATTATGTGATCTCGGAGAATTCCGGCAAACAGCTAGCACGAATACTCCATAGCGTTGCCACTTTATAGATGGTATTTTCCCGATAAATTATCTCGTGGTTTACCTAGATTGTGTTACTTCGAGTTTGTGACTCTCAAATAACTTCGCAGATATTGGCGATTTTCTTTGAGTTGAGAGTTTAAATGTATCTTCTCGAACGTATAGAAAAAGATACTGAAAATTGGGTTCTTTATCCTACCTCAACGTGAGATCGGATGTTTCACTATTATGAGAAAAATCAGCTCCAACATGATAGCGAAAACGTCACGGAGAAGAATTCTGTTGTACACAGAAGTCTACGTTTTCTGTTAATTTGTGACCGGACCGCACTGCGGTGGCCATGTGGTAGAGTGCTCACCTCGCAAGCGGCATGTCCCAGATTCGATCCCTGACCGAGTCATACCCAATACTAAAATAATTGAACTAATTCTTACTTGTACCTTTCTCGCTTGGGGCTCAGCAGCAAGATGATGGATTCAGGACTGGTTGACCCGATGTCAGGATAATTTGCCTGGGTCGGACTGAATAATTATTGAAAGTGATATTGAAATCTTAGTATTTGGTGACAGTTTCATTTTTTTCATATTCTCTGTATTTGCAGTTCTTTATCTTGACTACGCACAATTCCCTGCAGACTGATTACGGATGTATTAGTTACAACATAAAACGTGCGAATATTGTTATCAAAAAGTGTGATACAAGTATGGAAGACCAGAAGTGGCAGTATATCCAGGTATGTAGACAAAGTCAGCCACCTCACTGGAGTAATATCTCAGCCACAGTTCGGCTCGAGCGCAAACTACCGAGAACGACCTCTCCACAGCGCATACTTCGTTTCACAGGCTCACTCCACTTTACCCCTTCATCCCATGTCATGGTTCGTCTATCAAATCCGAGCCATGATGAATACCTTGTACACCACTTCAATCGGAAATATTCCGGAACGCATTCGTGAACTCATGGCCTCTTTGGAAATTCCCATATTTGAAAGAATTGTGCGACAAGCAACATCTCGTATATTTCTTCTCCTTCTGGTTGATTTGAAGTCAGCTGTTAAACTGTTTGTATCCATGATTGTTTTGACTTAAGAGACACCTCCATGTTCTTTCCTCTCGGACTTTGTCCTCTAGCTTTCTCTCCGCATAAATTGGGCCTTCGTCTAAATATATCGAGATCCCACGAAGGTCCAGTATTGCCCCAAAACGGGTGATATTTTAAACGGACCGCTCGTATAAAACCGTAAAGCCATCACTTGAGTGCAGGGCCTGATACGAAGTATACAGACCTGCATTAGGGAGGATGCTTCACCCCTGTCCACACTAGCGGAAGATGAACTTTAAGACGTTGCTATGACGTTTAGGGGAAACCCCACGCACACTCGGTTCAGTTAAATCCGGCCGAACAACTCCTTCAGTATTATTGCACATGAGCGAACTACTTTTCATACAATCTGCCCATAAAAAAACACAGGAAAAATAGTATCCAATTCTTTCTTGTTAACGCTAGGTCAACAAAGGTATTGTGCTGTCTTGAAAAGTAATGGAAATGTTCGGCAAACATTGATTTTACTATATATGATGTCATTTCCGGCGATGTGCTGCTCGGGCGGGAATCCTGTCCAATAGTTTAAGCCATGAGTCGATAAACTAATGTGGTCAGCAAACTCATTTTAATCGATTGAGTACATCGATGTCTAACCGGTCTAATTTAGTGAACACACGGAGACGTTTTGTGGCTCATACTCGTGCAAGTAACCAAAAACAAACAGAATTTGGAACGAGGACTCGACATGAGTTCCAATCTAGGTAAACCAAGATGGTAAATCAGGGGAATACCATCTAGACGTAACGCTATGAAAACCTCGTGCGAAATGGTTGCCGATATTCTGCGAGATCCCATAATAAGCCAATGACGACCATTTCTGACTTTTCTCTCTGACAATGATTGACGTTTACTTCACGGAGATTAACATCTCGCGCGGTACAATCTTTTGATATTTTCTACCCCCAAACAAAGCTAGACTTTTCGGCGGGAGTAAACTCTTTGATCGTCACAGATCTGTCTGGAAATGATGCCATATTTGGATACTGTTTCCCGATAATGT
>JAVTVY010014647.1:0-65486 GCA_036873755.1 Hanleya hanleyi | reverse complement strand
CATTGGACCATTAGGGGCTCCCCTACATCCCAAAACGTCTAGGCGCATGCGCAGAATGACGCTAGTTCAACCCACTAGTCCAGTAAGATGCCCCTTCACCTAAGCTTCACTTGGATACTTCACTCGACCCCATTGCACCATGAGTAACTCCCCTAGCTCCAAAATGTCTATTTTCATACCCTTGGGCCACCGCGCATGCGCAGAATGACGCTATGTCAACCCCACACCCAGCCCATCAGATGCCCCTTCACCTAAGCTTCAGTTTGATACCTCACTCGACCCCATCGGACCAGTAGTCACTCCCCTAGCTCCCAACACGGCTATTTCCATACCCTTGGGCCACCGCGCATGCGCAGAATGACGCTATTTCAAACACACTAGTCCAGTCAGATGCCTCCTCACATAGGCTTCACTTTGATACCTCACTCGACCCCACTGGACCAGTAGTAACTCCCCTAGCTCCAACACGGCTATTTTCATACCCTTGGGCCACCGCGCACGCGCAGAATGACGCTAGTTCAACCCCACACCCAGCCCATCAGATGTTCCCTCACATAGGCTTCACATTGATACATCACTCGACCCCACTGGACCAGTAGTAACTCCCCTAGCTCCAAAACGGCTATTTCCATATCCTTGGGCCACACGAGTTGTCTCTCTTGCGTCAGTGTGTGCAGATGGCGCTATGATCGACGCCGTGATGTGGAAAGGGCGTCCCCACACCATCCTGGAGCCGCCATTTTGTTTGTTGATTTTCTGCGGAGATACACGGGACAATAAATGCTCGACCCTAGGGTGGTACAGATGCTAGACTGATGCTATTAACATGGTACAACACCTATAGATTATGTTTATTATTATTATATGGCTTAGAGGTTTTTTTTAGGGTAATGTGAGGGTTTTTTCTCCCCGTGACCTCCCCACTGCCTCGTTTGCTCCCTTGCGCGCCATTTTGAACCCACCACCACCACCCACAGGCCGCCATTTTGAACCCACCACCACCACCCACAGGCCGCCATTTTGACCACCCCACACCCAGCCCATTAGATGCCCCTTCACATAAGCTTCACTTTGATACCTCACTCGACCCCATCGGACCATTTTATCTAGGGACTATTTTTTCTCCGCGGAAGCAGACCGAATCACCGCCAGACATGACCGCATCACCGCGGAGGAATACATCTTTGACCTGGGTCACGGGATATGCAAATTTGGAACTCTCCTGTGCTGGAGGTAGCTTTTTGGTCAGAGGTCAAAATACTCGCTTCTCATTGGCTGTGTGACCTCCACGTGACCTCCACAAAATATGCAAATTTCTGAGGTCAATGCGCGGTCAAATGCGTTTTATATACTACTCAGCTAGGTAACTTCAACTTGTTTATTCAACCCATTGCAAAAAGATAGAACCATATGATATGACAAAATACCCACCTCTACATACTATTATCTATTTGTCTATATAAAATCCATCCGCGTAAACATATTTTTACGTTTGACAATTTATTGTACTTTTTGTGTGTATAAATAATTATATATTTGTTATCTGATGAAAGTTCCCCCCTGGCCTTGTGGCTGTGCATAATCCTCATGAAACTAAACAAAGCATTGCATATATTACAGTCTGTTTAAAATTAGACCTAAATGTCTAAAAATAAGCCCTATTTTGTTTGTGTCCGCTGGCTTCTAAATTGAAATATGACAAAGGTCATATGGACCAGGTCGACCAATCGCGTCGAGCTCACAATAATCGATTTTTATCAATGTTTTGCAATGTCAGTCTGTTTACAATTACGGCGACAATAAACGGTTCCTTCAGAGAGAGAGGAGGCCACCCATTGGAGGAAATCCAGCACATCGACTTCACTTCAGACCCACTATATCTAAGCGACAGTTGGGTCTTATTTCAATCAGACTAATATAATACATTACATAACCTGATCATGATCATGTGTCCCAAACGCCTAAATTTTCCACTACTGAGACCCTCTGATAATGTTATTGGTATCGATGAACCACCTAATACATATTTATATAAGTCTCACTTGGCTTCGCTGTTGTAGTTGTAAGGCCATTTGATGTCGTCTTGACGAAACTGTCTTGTTCCAAGAGCAGTGCGATTATAAATAGTAGGCATAGAACACGGGCGGAACTCAGATGGGACAGCATGCCGACACTGAATCTGAAACCACCAAACTGAAAAGATATGGACGAACTTTTGTGAATAATGTTTAAGGACGATCAATCCACAATTTGTTATTGTTGTTACTTATTCAAAATGTGCTACAGACATGTGTGCAGTCTACTTGATTATGTACATCAAATGCTCCTGATATAACGGTACATTCACTGGGCGAAAAATCAAGTTTCGGAACTCCCGGAAACCTGCCGTAATCTTTAGTATCGGGACAGTTTCTGTCCCGTTTTCTCCCGGTTTCAGCTCGATAAATTAGTTTCTGCCAGGTTTCTCATTTGTTTAAAGGTAAACTGCGCGTCAGACAGATTCCAGATGCTTTCTGCCAGGTTCCTGTCAAGGGAACTAAACCATAATCTGACGTGAGCTGAATGAAACGAAATAAAATAAACATTAATTCCACTTATCAGATAGCTAAGGAAGCGTCTACGGGCCATGACGAGAATTTTTTTTGAAATATCGACAGAATAAACTAGAAGTTGTTATCCATAAGCAATTTGTGTATTTATCGACAGAGTATGCTGAGTTAATATGTCGAAATTTCGAGATACTGTCAAGTTATTAAGTCAAAATTTGGACATATTAAATCGAAATGTCGAGTAGCTTAGTCGAAATCTCGAGTCATTAAGTCGAAATTTTGATACACTAAGTCGAAATTTCGAGATACCAAGTTGAAGTTTTTAAATACTAAGTCGAAATTTCGAGATACTAAGTCGAATTAAAAAGTCGAACAAAATTTCTTACTATGACCCCTAGACGCCTACAGGGAGCGTCTAGGGGCCATGCCAAGGTGAGAACTTTTTAACAAATGTTGAATTATTACGTGAAAATTAGTTAATAAGTCGAAATATCAGGATAGTGTGTCGAAATTTCGAGATACTAACTCCAAATTTCGAGATATGTCGGAATTTTGAATACCTAGTCGAAATTTCGAGAAACTATATGGAAATGTCTAGAATCAAAGTCGACATTTCGAGATACTGTCGAAAGTTTGAGATATTATGTCGAAATTTCGAGTTAACTCGAAATTTCGCGATCTAAGTCAAAATTGTGAGGTACTAAGATGAAATTTCGCGCGATAACAAGGCGAAATTTCGAGTTATTAAGTCGTAATTTCTAAATATGTCGAAATATCGAGTTACTAAGTCGAACTGTCGAGACATTTCGAGTTACTAAGTAAAATTATCGAGAAATTTCGAGTTATTAAGTCGAAATATAGAGATACTGTGTTGAAATTTCGAGTTACCAAGGCGAAATGTCGGGAAAATAAGTCGTAATATTGAATTATTATGTCGAAATTTCGAGATACTAAGTCGGAATTTCGGGATATTAGGTCGCAATTTCGAGTTACTGAGTCAAAATTTCGAATAACTAAGTCGAAATTTCGAGTTATTAAGTCCAAATATCGAGATAACAAGTCTAAATTTTGAGATACAACAGAATCGAAAATTGTGATGTACTCATTCCAAATATCGAGATACTAAGTCAGAATTTTGAGATACTATGGCGAAATTTCGAGTTACCAAGTCGAAATTTTGAGTCGCTGGGTCGAAATTGCGAGTTACTTGACCGAAATTACGAGATATTAATAAGCCGAAATTTCGAGATACTATATCAAATTTCGAGTTACTAAGTTAAAATTTCGAGCTACTTCGTTACTTCGAGATGCTAAGTCGAAATTTCGAAATACTACGTCGAAATTTCGAGTTACTGAGTCGAACTGTCTAGTTACTAGGTCGAAATTTCGAGATACTACATGTAAGTCAAAATTACGAGTTATTAAGTCCACATTTCGAGATACTAAGTTGAAACTTCGATTTACTCGAAATTTCGAGAAAGTAAGTCGAAATCTCGATATACTAACTCACAATTTCGAGATACTTAGTCGATATTTCGAGTTATTAAGTCGAAATTTCGAGATACTATGTCGCAAATTCGAAATATTAAGTCAATATTTCGAGATGCTAAGTCGACATGTCGGGATACTAAGTCGGAATTTCAAGTTATTAAGTCGACATTGCCAGATGCTAATTCGAAATTTCGAGTTACTAAGTTGAAATTTCGAATTAGTTTCTCGAAATTTCGAATTAGCATCTCGACATTTCGACTTAGTATCTCGAAGTTTCAACATAGAGTCTCCAAATGTCGACTAAATAACTCGAAATGTCTAGTTAGTATCTCGAAATTTCAACATAGTATCTCGAAATTTCGACATATTAACGCGATATCTCAACATAGCACATCATCTCGACATTTCGACTTAGTATCTCGAAATTTAAACTTACTATCTCGACACTCGAAAACAAATTCCATCGGTTGGGATAGCTTCCATGCAGTTTTGGGAGAATTGATCCATCCATTTTCTTTCTTCCTTCGATAGTATGTGCAGGATTTACATAACGAGTGCAGCCAACATAAATAACAGAAAACAAAATACTTTGGTTTACTTCCACATGAAATATACACGAAATATCGGGCATATATTTGTAATATATTATACGAGTGAAGAGTTGTAAATTGATAGAATGAGCATTATTCTTCATATTTATTTACACGAAGAATAAAATGTGGTAATATATCTGTTCAATTAATAAAAAAGTAAAAGTAAAATTAAAGCATACATATAAATACAAAATCAAAAACTAGATGTAAAATGAGAATCACTTCATAAGGGTATAAGTGATCATTTGGACAAGAGTGTCCCCTGACTGAAATTGTTGGCACAATTCTCTGGTACCCCATCTACAATACTACGGATAGCAAACATAATAATGCCTAATAGCTTTTACGCAGACTTTCTTGATGCCAATCAGTGTAATGCTATAATAATGCTATACGGAAATATTGCCTAATGAATAAAATGATTATGAATCACATTGCGATGTTCCGAGAATTTGCAGAGGGGTTCTCAGAGAATATTTTAACTAGATCAGCTTTAGCTGGCGAAGTTCTGTTAACTGAACATCCTCCTTCTCCATCTCGCGACTTTCCTTATTAAGTTCCTAAACTTTTAAACGGTTTACGAACTTGTCACGATAGCTATCGGGCTAGAACGGGCGAGCTGAGACCGAAATAAGGTCATAAGGTCCAGTAGAGGACGTTCATTTCTAGAGGTTGAATGTTTTTTAAATTTCAGTATTTCTTCATCAGATTAAGAGAAGATGATCAATGAAAAAAAATGGTGGGGGGTCACCATACTCGTAAGAAAAATAGGGCAATCAAATGCATGTATACCACTTAAAGTCATACTCCTGAATACACACTTAGCCCAGAAGGTGTAAATTACACCTCTACGGGGTGTAAATGGCTTGTCCCAGGGCTAACACCCTTTTGGGTGTGAATTAACACCCTCTCCGGAAAGTGTAAATTTACACCTTCGCGGAAAGGTGTTAAGTTACACCTTTTTTGCTCACATTACACCTTCCATGGGTGTTCATTCACACCTTCTGAATAAAATTTGCACCTTCCAGACAAATTTATAAGCATATTTTGGGGGAACCCAGGGGTGTTTATTTACACCTTTTGACCACACTAAACCTTTCAGTGGTGTTAATTTACACCTTTTCAACACAATTACACCTTCTTTGGGTGTTCATTCACCCCTTTTAGGCAAATTTGAATCATCTAGGGGTGCTAAAATACACCTTCTGGTGATCATTCCATCTTCCAGGGGTGTTAAATCACACCTTATTATTAAGAATTACACCTTTTGACTGAGATTACACCCTCTTGGGTGTTTATTTACACCTTTTGGCCGCATTTAAACCTTATAGAGGTGCTAAAATACACCTTCTGGAGATGATTCCATCTTCCAGGGGTGTTAAAACACACCCATTTCGTGAGAATTACACCTTCAAAAAGTGTTAATTTGCACCTTTTTAGTGAGAATTAGTGGTGTTCGTACCATCCAGTAATGGCTCTTGTTCGAGGTACACAATAACAACATTAACACAAAATATATGTATGATATATTTTATTAAGGAAATCACAAAAAGCACATTTACATTGGTCTTTTCATGTTAGCCCTCCCTGATATCATAGTTCACTCTCAATCCCTGAAAGCACAAAGTTCAAACGAATAAAAATACAAGCATCCCAACCCACACTAAATTGAGCACGTTATGTTCATGTCACTTATGCCTCCAACTTTCACCCGCCTACAGTCTGTGACCGAAAATCGAAAACTTTGAGAGTAGGGTATTACAGGTAACAAAAATGGCAATGACACTGGGTGGGGGAGTTGTTTGTGGGGGAGGGTGGAGTGGAGTGAGGATAACTGTCATGGAATGCTTTTGTACATAACCTGCTGGGGTGTCCTGGCCTCTGAGACCGAAAATCAAAAACTCTCAGAGAGTAGGGTTTAACAGGTAACAAAAAGGGCAATGGCACTTGATTGGGAGTTGAGGGGGGGGGGACAAGCAGTAAAATATACACATTAATATGTGTCCGAATGTTCATAACGGGTTTTATTAGAAGGCGACAATTTTTGGGACTACTTTCAACAGGGCAGCCACCTACTTTGCTCAGTTGTCTGTATTACTCAATGTTAAATGCCATAAGAATTGCCTGCTACTTTGGTGAATTGCCACCCACTTTAAAAGTTAATGAAACACTTACATAAGTATGATAAAGAGTCATGGTTCAAGAATGTTTTTCTGTAAGTGAGAAGTAGCTCTTACTGCTCCTGTAACTTTGTCACCGTCCTGGTAACGGTAGGTCTTGGCCGTGTATAGCACAACTTCAGAAAAGGCAGTTCGAGTTATGTCAAGGAGTTGTTTATAACTTTCACGTTGTAGCGTATATTAAAAAACCACTATGCGACGAGCAGGCATTTCAATCCCAGCAGGAGATCCGTCGTATCCAAAAGCTTCTGCTTCTCCACATAGACAGAGATGGTATCCGCGGTCTCCATATTGCAACCCTGGTGGACAATAATTGGTGTCCTGGAGTTACCTGAAAGTAACATAAAAGATATATAAGCATATGGGATTGGTAGTATTGTTCAATCATAATCTTTTACCATCATGACCATTGAGTCTTCTGAATTATACGTTGAATGTCCAAAAACCTTTTATTCTGCCTGCGGATGTAGTAATAAATCATATCGTGTGTACAGGTAGGTGTCAGTTTGTACGCTAGACAGGTTTAAGAAATATCAAACCAGGCCAAATTCCAATTCGAACCAGCATCGCTCATTATTAAGTTATATATATTCATACAAGTAATATAGGAGAAAAGAGAAGAAATGCAGTTTCCGCCTTCAATGCCCTAAAGTTCTTACTTGTATACTCATCGACGTTGTATGTTAGATCTATGTGATTAGCATCAGGAACTATATCGATTACACTCGTGAAGAATTATTCACTTACTTCTTTTTGGATCAGCATGGTTAGGTCTTCCTTGAAATGGCCCACAATGACTGGCACCACGGCAATGGCCAGTTGATCTGTATGAGAAAAAGAATCCATATTAAATTAAATGATGAAAAATACATCTTGACAGTTCCATCCAGCCTCCCCGCCCCCATCATTTCTTTTGCATTCAATGGTTGAAAGAAGGCAGTTTCAGCTAATTATCTTCCTTTGATTTAAATTACAATAAACAACCCATTCAGGGATAAAATGTATAAGAAAGTGGTATTTTTATTTGGCAAACAATTGTTTGTCCAGTATTCCAACATCTACGAACTGGTTGGTCGATTCATAATATATATACCTTCCAAATAATTCATGTCAAACTTAATCTGCATTATGTCCTGCCCATCCAAGTGAAAATCATGCCGATCAATAGATTACTGCATTTTTGCAGGTTTGCGAAATACTCACACTTTTTATCATCTTCTTCCAATGACGGATTTTCCTTCAGCGTCCTTAAATCCTCCTGTTGTTGTTTTGAAGCCAATACGTTGAACATTGCTGACGTGTATTTCTTCATGCTTCCAATTAAGGAATTCTTTATCAATGTCCTTCCCCACAAGTGTGTCAAAGTCTCTTAATAACTGGAAACAGAAGAAAACAAATCCAATTAGTATTATGTTGTTAGAAACCCATTCAGTTTTAGAAGGCTCTTTATGAATTTGTGTATCATCTTCCAATATCTAACCAAAAAGTTTTTTTAACCACGAATAGCTTTAATAATTAGATAATCATTATATTTCTTATCGTCTTATACATTAAAGTTCCATTTTTATTAACTGGAAATATACACAGAAACCAATAGTAAATTTATGTTTTGAAATGTCAATCTCACAATGTAAATGATACTTATCACCTTATACATTAAAGTTCCATTTTTATTAACTGGAAATATACACAGAAACAAAGAGTAAATTTATGTTTTGAAATGTCAATCTCACAATGTAAATGATACTTATCACTTTATGCATTAAAGTTCCATTTTTATTAATTGGAAATATACACAGAAACAAAGAGTAAATGTATGTTTTGCCTGCTGTAAACGGTGGACTGAATTAGGCTAATCGAATTATAAAGACGCACGGTCGATCGTCTAGCCTCGCCAGGGTCCGGTTATTTCGGCGGTGTTAATAAATATATACGACTACTCCCCGTAGTTAGACCCAGACGGAGACTGTTCGCGACTGAACAATTAAATAAAAAACGGACAAGTGAAGTAATTTTCACATTCTTTTTGCGATGGTTCTAGACCTTTTCCCAAAATATTGGAGGACACAATAATACATCCATAATACATCGATAATATTTCTAAAAGATTGAACTATATTTCACGTCAGTAACTAGGTGAGTGAAGTTGGACCTCAGTTAACAGCTCACACTCATTAAATCATTCGTCTGATATGAGCTGCCTGTCCAGTGCCGACTGTATTACTGTATTGTATTTTCCCCAAGTGTCCGAAAAATCAATATTTAATCACTACCAAAACACAAGCCTTGTCCTTAACAGTAAAGGAGTTGTCTCCTAGGGGTTCTTCAGGGGATATCAAAGCTCATGATCCGAGAGGCGGACCTACCGAACTCACAGAGGCATTCTCAAAAAATATCCAAGCTTACGTTCCGCTATTATCTCACCTGGCCCCGACAAATCGGCCCCTCGGGTCAGATATCAAACTGTGTATGACATGAGCCCTATAATCCCTCGCATTATAGGAGTCCCACCAGGGACGTCCCAGGGAGTACCGATATGGCCAGGTCGGTATATATAGCGGTAAAGTTTTGAAGCCTGCATGTTGTTCTAAACATCATATAATTCTGCTTTCATATTAATAAAATTATATGTATAAGGGTAAATAGTACCTCAAAATATCCCAAGCATATCGTTCCATGATGATCCAAGTGTTCCACTGGGCGTTATTAACTATTCCTATTACACTGTGTACCAAAATTCACTATAAGTATACTGCATTAAACTGAGCAAAGCTATCATTGAATAAATTTATGCCGCCATATTGGATTCGCATTCAGGCAAATGAACTCCAACTTTTTATGTGAGCTGAGCATTTTGGAGCACATTTCCAACAGTGACGTGTTCGAGGTAGTTGCACTCCTATCTAACGAAGATAATATTAACAAATATGTGCGAATATAGTGGGTTAAATCGTCACGATTTCGCAAAGTTTGAAACAAGACTTACCCGAAGAAAATCAAACCGCCCCCCATTTTCTCCCATGTGATCCTTGTACGCATGCGCATTGACTAGTATCATTTATAACCTGGTTCCCGAACACAATGGTATAGGTAACAAGCACTTACATAATCGGGGCACCAGGCTAACAAGGTCTGACTCGTTTCTATCTCATTTTGGGGCCTTCTATTGATGACATTCAAATAGAATTTCTATATTTTTAAGCGTCTATATTATTAAGGGTCAAACAATCTGTCTGAGCAGATTATATTAATCAAATTTGGCAAAAGTGTATGTTATCATAGCACCGTATTTTTCGCATGTATGTTAATTCGACAAAGTTTCGAGCTTGTTCTGTTCTGTTGACAGAAGGTGAATGAAACACCGTGAGCAAAAGAAAATACTCAATCGAGTCACAAGTTTAGCTCAGTTGAAACTATGTTTCGATAACTGATTCCGATAGTATAAAAAATATATTCTCCGGTATAAATTATCTGTAAGATGTAACTTTTTCTTCACCCTCTAAATACCTGTTTACATGTATCTCCCTTCTCCGACCTGGGTTCACAGGGGCAATTATATTGTACAAATATTAAAAAAATATGACATATTTACCTGGAGGGTTACGTCGTTAATGCCAATTAGATCAGCTAAGGTAGCATTCTGTGAAATGTGATCTTTAAGGTCCGACAGGCTGGGAGTTGCAAAAGGTCAAGCGATTTTCTTTCGGTTCTCACCGATCAACAGCAGGCAAGTCGCCATCTCGCAAAAAGTGCACTTCGATGCATAGAACGAGCGACGTGAAAAACGGCTGTGTGCAATTTATCGTAATGGAAGTTTGTTTTGAAGTAATATCGCGTCGGCTTATATTGGAAATGGTGGACAGCATGAGAAGCGAAGCCATGCTTATTTACAAATTCATGAATAATAGAAGCGATGCATATATTGTTAGGCATTGGCAGAATAAACTCAATAACTAATTGAGCAATAGAATCATCACCGATATGTATAGTTTAACCAAACCTTTGCGTTAGCGTCAAAGAGATATGAGATAATGGCAGGCCGCGGATTATGATTATGGTGTGTTAAAAGGAGTCGTTTCCGGACAGGATGGTATAACCATTACTTTATCAAGTAATAATTTGTGACGATAATCGCACAATTGTTAATGAGTAACATGCACAACAAGCTGTCATGATTATCACTTCGAACCGTTTAGTCCATTTCACACCTTCCTGTCTCAGTGGGTCAATCATAGCCTATAATTTGTACAGCTTCCGTTGTATTCACTGCTTATTGTGCAAATCCCCCATTGAAATGAAGTTGAAAATCACTTTATCTGATAGCTAAGCAGTTATCAGAACTGTAGATATTCAAATTCCCAGAACGCCACCCCCCCTCCCCCCCCCCTCCGCGCCCTGTAGTCTTGGGCTCAACCTTGAGTGAGAACACTAGATCGCCTGTTCAATTTTCACTCCCTCGTAAAATCGACTGGGGGATTGAATCTTATGGTCTGCAGCTCGTTTTTTTTTATAATATTTCCGTTGGATTTTTTGCTCAAATGTTAGGGACACTGGTCAAATTGTTAGATCCATTGATTTAATTTTGTGTAGAAAGTTGGGGTGCTTGAAAATTTTGATGGTTTATCGTAAGCATGACAAGGAAATACATTTCCTCAACATAGAAATTAAGTTCCAATTGTGTATGGAAAATTAAATATTTACACCTTTTTAACACCTTTTAATAAATTTACACCTTTACGGGTGTAAAATCGGGGTTAGAATCAAACTTCATACATTTGCACCTTTCCTACACCTTATTTACACCCCCTAAAGGTGTAAACATGAACCCAGAAGGTGTAAACGTTTGATTTACACCTTTTTTGCACCTTTTCTACACCTTCTGAGCTTAGAGTGTAGAGTTTTGTACGAAATGTATTATAATATACTGATCTCAATCACATATGGATAATAGCCTGTAATAAAGAATAAAAGCATTCCACTCTCCCTCCTTTTTTATCATCTATGAAAGTACAATAATTGGGTTTCCTTCTTCAGACATGGGATATTCAAATTTCTACATTCATACCTATACCGGTGCATCCTCAAGATTAACAAACTCTTTAATTTGTATATCCATACCGGCCCAATACCTCTCAAAATTATTTGTCACAATTATTTCCTTCGTTGGCAGGAATGCGAATAACTACCTGTTTGACAGTAATGGCGATATAGTCGAAAAGTTGGACATTCGTGGGTTAGCGGTGAGTACAGTATTTCGTTTTAACCCTATCTGGCCTGGGCGCAAAAACTGCATGATGAATTAGTAACTAATAATCTGATGTGGAATAAAATAGCTTTTGCCCACTTTTCTTCGCAGGAAAGCAGGAATTTTGAGGAAAAATGACAAAAAAAGCCCAAGCCTGGTAGGGTGAAATCAATGTTTCCTGCATGCATGTATGGCTGCCTAACATATTGAAGGGCTAATGACAAGATGTGAAGTTTATTCCTAAGAGAATCACTATCATTGTTCAATTAAAATTCTCCCGAGTACCATGAATACTGATTGACCAGTTTTATCCCTACGTTTAGTTTCAGCCATTGCCATTTCACAATTATTGGACATCAGTGAGAGCTTTGCTTGGAATATGTTTGCTTGGACTAAGAAAACCTGACACTCTCAAACTTCTGGAATGTCTCAGTTCACCAATATTTAAGTATTGTCTATCAAATAAATATGTGCATAGTCATGTCGAGTTTTCTATACATTTCTTTGTAGGTTCCACAGTGGCTTAGGGAGTATAGACGGTTGATCCTCCGAGATATACCCAGCCTCATCTCCCTATTTACTGTATTCTTCACTCATCTCCTCGTCGAGATCCACCACGAGTCCCCTGAAGATATTGAGCTGTGCTCCCGTAAAACTCGCAAAGTCAAATACTACGGAGTGATGGGCGACGAGAATGGGTATCAGCTCAATATCTTCAAATGGGGCGAGTTGAGGGTGGCAGAATGCAGTTGGAACACCCTAAAGGAGGACTGGGACTGTGATACATACAGTCTCACGTACAACGGTCCCATCCTCCTGTGACCAGGATTCACACATGGGCATCTCCCGTCTTCAGATCAACAGAAGCAGAACGACCGAGTGAATTCATGGAATGAATGCTACCATGAAAGGTTCCAGCTCGCGTGCCCGGGATGTAAATTCTCCCAGTGGCTGTAGCGGGGAGATTTCTGTGGTGGAAACAGACTCTTGAAAAAATAGATAGCATCGCATGCTGTTGGGGGAAAATTCCAGCGTACCGACAAGGCGTCGCACGTCCCCACAGAGTGTCAAAGCCCACAGACTGTCGCGCAGATGAATGAATGCACAAATCCTCATGTTATTGGAAGACGGATAATACGTCATCAGGGTTTAGGTCAATTGACATTATAATGTTTAACATTCATGAGATGTTTATAAAAAAAATCTGTTAATTGTAAGTCTTCCTATCACTCCACAGTCTTGTAGTGCTGTTACGATTTGATATAAAATAAATACTCGTTTTTTTCATATACATTACTGTTTGGTTGTTTTATGATTGGACAATTTCTATGATAGCATCAGATCCGACATTCTTACAGCAGCCGTCGTCCATGAAGAATTACCGCCTCCATGATCGAAAGCCTAAGTCATCAGGTCCGACATTCTTACAGCAGCCGTCGTCCATGAAGAATTACAACCTCCATGATCGAAAGCCTAAGTCATCAGGTCCGACATTCTTACAGCAGCCGTCGTCCATGAAGAATTACCGCCTCCATGATCGAAAACCTAAATCATCAGACTTTTGATTGATTTCCAATTCGTTTACTAGACTATTAAAACCGACGTAATTCCACCGAGTAGCCACCTGCTTGGTCAGGCCGAACAAGTAATCAAGGCCCATTCTCAAAGGCCCAGATTTAAAGTTTGTAGCATTTCTCCAAAGTGATATTTGGCCCATTTTCCAGAGAAATCTGCAAGAGTGATTCCATGAAATACACTGTCTCGTCTTCAAAGTCAAGCAGTCCATTTAAAATAGTGAAAAAAGGAGACATTGACTTACCAGATTTTGTTGATATTTTCTTATCGTAAATGAACCATGATTTTAACGCTCAACAAAAGGGCATCATATCCCATTATATATGTCATATCCACATCTGCTTTATAGGCATAACTGAGTCCATTGAAACGTTACTCACTGACCCTGGATGGTCTGTAGGCGAACCCAGCCATCAATTCCCATATGTCCGTTTGAAAGACTGACCGTACCGAACAGGATGGTACTATAGATAGTATCAACTATAATAAGTAGAAAGAATGATCATGTGGTGAAAATCGATCGGTTCTCCTTATTATGAAATTAGAGAGGGACATTCCTACGAAACTATGGTGTCAACTTTATGACCTCTCTTCCACCAGCTGCTGTTTGGGTAACCTTAATTTTTGTCTTGTTTGGTGTCCAAGTCTCCTGGCCGAGAGATTTTGGGAATACAGTTTCTCTAGTAAGCACATTTAGTGATGTATAGCCCGCAGGAGAATTTGCATGTTTTACATGCAATCTCAAAAAAATCAACCACTAAGCTGAGAAAGACGCCTGCCTTACTGTCTGTGTTATATCGCCCTAATGCCATTTGAGTACACTTCGCCATCAATAAGGTGGCATAGCAAAGTTTCGTACTAAAAACGAGGGAGTTTCCCAATGATGTAGGGGTCACAGTGGAATTCCCCTCAGAACAGACATGTAAAATTGAAAATGGCATTTTTTTTAGATTGTATTGATATAAATTCGGCCAAAAGGTTGACAGAAAATAAGAATGGATGAATTTAGAAAAAAAAAAATGAAATTTAGTGGTAAATTGTTGACGACATCATGCACATGGGAACGAGGGTTTCATTTAGGTGCCATTTTTGTCACTGTAGCAGACGACTTATTACACTGAAAACGAGCTGGCGATGAGCATATAATTTCCACTTTTTTAAAAGCTACTGGAGTTACTTGACAGAGTCGTAGTGAATATAAACATCTCAATTGCGTAGTGGATACCTCAGCCGTCTGGAGAACTTGGTGTATATTGTCGAAAATCAGACCACATTGGGATGTTGTTGTTGTTGTTGTTGTTGTTGTGGAAATGACAGGCCGGTTATGCAATTTTTTTTCCGAACGTTCTATGTTTTGGCATGAAAATGTTCCTGAGATGAATATATGAACAGTTTTTTTTGTGTTTAGAGTGATATCACAGCGAGGCGCCAAACGTAGGGCTAAACACAGCAATCCTGTAAGCCATTATAGTACATAGCACCCTAAGATGGCTTGCGACTCGTGTGCCTCCATCATCGCGGAGCGATATCCGGTACTCTACCGTATTCTGTTCGGCCTTCATCCGGCGGAGAACAGACTCCAGAAATCTGATAAATTACAGGTTTTCATACCACTTAGGAAACAGATATTGCCTGGGCTAATATATAGGTATGAATAACTTTCGTATCATCCAAGAGGTGTGGTAGATCTGTAATTTTGAACAAATAGGACATCACAGGACTCGAAAATGGCGGATAACGGGGTTACGTCGGTAGACTTTAGCTGATTCTGGAAATCCCTCTTGCAGTTGCCGAAAGTAGGATGAAAATGGATACACACGATCCCAGGTTCAGACTTACCGCGTATAGATGACCCAGATGGTTACAGGTTGGCCCTACACACCGCTGAACCGGTACGGGTTCGAGCCCAGCTGGTCCATGTGCGAAAGTTTGTCAGTTACTTGCCGACAAGCGGTGGTTCTCTCCGGGTACTCCGGCTTTCTCCACCAACCAAACTGACTGTCACCATTGAGTGAAACAAACTTGAGTGTGACATCCCTCCTCCTCCTCAGGTTGGCCCTAATGTCTCCTGTTGAATTTCCCTCTAAAGATGAATGCACGCACATCCCAATATCATCCTCGCCCCGCCCATTGCGGGGCCGTTGGGTAATAAGATGGTATATTACTACAGTGTGATACAACTGTAGATAGTAGGGAAACTTGTGTGTTGGCTGGAGAGGCTCCTTCACGGATTGGGCACAAACTGGCGGGTTAACCTTCCGGACATGGAGAAGACGACTGATCAGTATTTTACGTAAATCGCAAATTTCTATGAAAAGTGGACCAAACATGACTTGTTTTTTCTTACTTTTGATAGGGATTTTCCAGTAAAGTTGAAGTGAATTTACCGGGGATTGATAATTTTTTAAATCTTTTGAGTACATTCCTATCTTGCTGTCTGAAAGTATGGTAAAAGCGTGCTCTTATGCAGATAAAACAGCTTTGTGATAAAGGTTGCTTAACTGTCGATAGGCAAAGAGCCGACCCATTGTTTATCGTTGGAATGCATCCCTAGAAGCGGCAATTAACGCAGTATTATGTGACATCATGCATTTCTGACGAGGAGGGACGACAAATGACGTGACGTAAAACACAACCTCGTTTGTATTCATCCAGCTAATTATTACGTCACAGACGTAAAAGTCATCAGTTGAGAAAAGTTCATCCCCAGTCATTTAGGAGTGAATTGTATTGTTTTGCCGGCGAGGATATAGAAGTGAAATGGGTCGAAGAAAGGAGAAACGGGCTGCAAAGAAGAAAGGTGTATTTAGGAAATTTATGGACGCTGTTACATGTTGTTTTAGGGTAAGAAATGTAGCATTTTTGTTATCTTAATTCATTAGCTTTCTCTGGGTCCTTCACTACTGATGCCTGCAAACTTCTTGTGACTTGTTGTATAGGACCGTCTACCACTTCCGTTAAGTGGCGATGATGGCTCATGTAGCTAATATATATACTCTATGATATATTCTATCAACGTGTAACATGTGCAGTTGTTACAGGTACCATATACCCGAGACGACAAATTTCCAGTTCAGACATACACTGATATAACCTCACCATGCAGACTTGGGAGGGGGTGTAGGCGACCCACCTTCTCTTCACCAAACATTCTACACTATCTACAAAACGACAATAATGTATAAGACATCGTGACTGATAGCCTATCACATTGCACTGCAAATAAAACTGTGTTAATTTTAACACAATTTGGTGCTAAAATGGCTTAACACAAACATTTAGTGTTGGAATCAACAACAGTTCGTGTTGAAATCTATACACATCAGCAGAAAATTGTATCGTTTTAAACACCAATTCGTGTTAATGTTAACACAAGTTGTGTTATTTTCATCGCAATTCGAGTGCTAAAATGGCTTCAACACAAGTTTTTCGCATTGTGGGGTGATTTTGAGCCTACTTGCATCCGCCTCCGAGCAAAAGATCATAGATAAATTCAAAATGGAGACCAAGAGATTGTAACTGAAAAGTTCAGTATTTGTCGTTTAACGTCACAAATTTTGCCTTTTTATTCATAACAGTGCTCGAGTTTATTTTATTTCACAGAAAATTATTTCCCAAGTTTAATATTCCGGAGAAAAGGCTACATATTTTACATAAATGTCTTGCATCGCTCCAATCAAGATATATTATTGTGGGAAGTTTTAGCCCCCTGTAGGAATAAACAGAGAACCGACCTCTCCTTCCTGTTCTGTTTCGAATATCCTAACCCGATTTTACATACAGCTTGGACGTGGAAGCGTTCCCGCCCCGAGGCAGACCTCGGGTGAGGGGGGAAGGGATGTCATGTGAAGATGGTGGAACCTTAAAGTGAATGGTGGTGCAAAACAATCGCCACTTCCATTTCTTCGATTTTCGCCCATTTCGCTAATCAAATGTCACAACTAGCATTTCATGTGGTCTTCTGCATGGTCTTATGCAAAAATCCCATTAAACATGATTGGATGAAGTCACCCTCAAAACGCTGGTGGCCATGCACTAACTCCATGCAGGCCGGGCCTCTGCATATACGGCGTCCGTTACATGTACGTAATGTCGTGTTACTTGAGGACCGGGGATCTCGAATAACAACACCGTCGAGTCACAAGGTCACCGTTATATAAAGCCGGTTACACGACCTCTCCGGCATTTTTGTGGGAAGCGATGTGACCCTGCTGGTTAGAGCGCCTGTCCTGTATGGCCAGGCGGTTGGTGTCATAGGCGATGTGGCCGTGCTGGTTAGAGCGCCTGTCTTGTATGGCAAGGCGGATGGTGTCATAGGTGATGTGGCCGTGCTGGTTAGAGCGCCTGTCCTGTATGGCAAGGCGGTTGGTGTCATAGGCGATGTGGCCGTGCTGGTTAGAGCGCCTGTCCTGTATGGCGGTTGGTTGATGTCATAGGCGATGTGCGTTCAGTTCCCATCAGTCAATTTTTGATTTCTCACAAGTCCCATAGGAATCTTAACTTCTGTAAAACGGTTATTCAAAGACCATTGAGCCAAGTTTATGTCTATTACAGAGATCGAAGATGGATGAAGACCTTGATGAACCGGTACCCTATGGAAAAAGACATCCAGGAGCTACAGGTGCAGGTTAGAGACATTAATACTCGTATAGATAATCCTAGTAGCCCAGTCACGTTGAACAACACAGATAGTTCGACATTAGAAAAACTGGTTGAGGAAGCTGTATCTGAATCAAAACTACGTGACCTTAAGAGGAACAATTTAATATTTCAAGGTCTTTGTTTTTTGAGTCAGACGGCTTGGGGACTCTCTAGAATCGAAATCCAAAGACATGGTTGCTGTGACACGCATTATAAACGAAATATCTGGTGAGGACATGACCAAAATCAAAGGAGAAATTGTGTCCATCGAAAGGATTGGTGCTAAGCTCGACGAGAAACCTCGCTTAGTTAAAGTTTGCTTTCATGACTTTGCTTTTAGGAGGAAGATTCTGTCAAATGCCAAGAGCCTGAGGGACAGTGTCATTGATTCGATGAAGAGCATCTACGTAGGAGAGAGGCACGGGAGAGAGTTATGATCATGGGTGGGAAGGTCGTGACCCAGACAGAATAGGTTCTGTGTACAACCATGATGTAAATAATGTATATACGTTCCCTTTGTGCACTCTCAGACTACTGATGTTATGAACTCTCTCAAAGTGATCTACACTAACGCTGATGGGCTACTTAATCAAGGGACGAACTCCGTACAATTATTCAGCGTAACGACCCGGGTGTCATTTGTGTCACTGAAGTGAAACCTAAATACTCCAGCATTTCTGTCGATAAAGCAGAGGTCTCTGTCGAAGGCTACAAATTATTTGTTCCTGACAACTTTTCTACTGATGGTCGAGGTGTTTTGACTTTGGTGAGGTCCTTTCTTCATGCTGTACCCTGTGTTGATCTTACAGAATCAAATTTCCTCGAATCTGTGTGGTGTATCATTAAACTGAGTGGATCTGATACACTGTTACTGGGCAATATTTTCAAGAGCCCTTCCTCCGATCCTGAAAACCAAACTCAACTCAACACTCTGATCAACAAGGCTTGTTCACTTAATTGTTCCCACCTGCTTGTGGTTGGAGATTTTAACTTTCCCAAAATTCAGTGGGAAGACTGGTCGGTTCTTGCATGGTGACTCGGTGATTGAAACAGAATTTCTTGAATCATTACGCGACAACTATTTATTCCAGGTTATGGACCAACCAACCAGATTTAGAGAAGGTAGAAACAAACCGGAAGCAGAATAAGCAATTCAGGGGCAGGAGGAGCAGAGAAGTCTATCAGACTTGACGCTCAAGATCCAGGTATCCAGGTATCCAGGTATCATATCCGCCATTGGAGTATGGCCAGGACCTCAACTTGTAAGTCAAACATGGGGATAGCACGTTAGAGTTTTGTATGAAATGTATTATAATATACTGATCTCAATCGCGTATGGATAATAGCCTGTAATAAAGAATAAAAGTATTCCACTCTCCCTCCTTTTTTATCATCTATGAAAGTACAATAGTTGGATTTCCTTCTTCAGACATGGGATATTCAAATTTCTACATTCAGACCTATACCGGTGCATCCTCAAGAGTAACAAACTCTTTAATTTTTATATCCATACCGGCCCAATACCTCTCAAAATCATTTTTGTCACAATTATTTCCTTCGTTGGCAGGAATGCGAATAACTACCTTTTTGACAGTAATGGCGATATAGTTGAAAAGTTGGACATTCGTGGGTTAGCGGTGAGTACAGTATTTCGTTTTAACCCTATCTGGCCTGGGCGATTTGGGACCTGTCCGAGGGGGGGGGGCTTGGGGCCGGGTATCTCGGCGCGCTCTAAATATTTTTCTTACCCCTCGACCAACGAAGCTGAAACTTACTAATCTATACCCTTGGGTCAAGCTCTACTAGCAAATGTAAAGTAAAAAAATCGGTAATATCATTTTCAGAAAAGGCTGTTTGGGGGGGGGACGATTTTTCAGTCATATTTTTCGAATTTTTTACTGATGTGTTCTCTTCGCAAAAACTGCATGAAGAATTAGTAATTTGAGGAAAAATGACAAAAAAAACATCATTTTTCTGGTACCCAACATGATCGCCAAATAAGCACAAAATGACTCCAATATGATAAACTACAAAGTCACTGAATGTCAGCTCTCACGTTTTGTTGTTTCGGGAACAGGGTAGAAGATTTGGTGGGCGGGGGGAGGGATAGTGGTCCCGCCCCAAGCCTGGTAGGGTAAAATCAATGTTTCCTGCATGCATGTATGGCTGCCTAACATATTGAAGGGCTAATGACAAGATGTGAAGTTTATTCCTAAGAGAATCACTATCATTGTTCAATTAAAAATCTCTCGAATACCATTCATACTAATTGACCAGCTTTATCCCTATACGTTTAGTTTCAACCATTGCCATTTCACAATTATTGGGCTTCAGTAGGAGCTATTCTTGGGATATGTTTGCTTGGACTAAGAAAACTTGACACTCCCAAACTTCTACAATGTCGCAGTTTACCAATACCTAGAAAGTATTTTCTATCAAATACATATGTGCATAGTCATGTCGAGTTTTCTATGGATTCCTTTGTAGGTTCCACAGTGGCTTAGGGAGTATAGACGTTTGATCCTCCGAGATATCATTGTCGTAAACATAAATTATTTCGGAATGGGATGCCTGTATGTGCCTACCCTCACAGTGAAAGGGAGACGACTCTTACGTGATTAGTTTTCTGTTCGTGAATGCTTTAGTGATTATTTGTATCCCGGTAAATGTTGAAGGAACAATTTGTTATTGAACGAACATTCTTATTGTGGACTGCAAGCGTGCCAGCACCGAATGAAAGTTATGAATGTTCATTTGTCAAAAACGAGACTGAGTAATTCCAAAGTTATATTGCATATTTCATTGTTATTTTTCGCCTCGGTTATCGGCTGGGAGTGGTGGCGTGATCCTGTAATCCAGCCACTTGGAAGCCAGGGTGAATGGTGAACGACTTGAGGTCGGTTACCTGCTGATCGTTGCGTATGTCGATCAGGTGTCCGCGCTAAGCTTGACATCTACTTTGAAATTTTGAAGGATGATGTTTTTCTTTTGATAAGTTTATCACCTTGTAGTACTTGAAATATACTACTTCATGCGGAAAGATGGAAGTCTAAATTCGATTAGAGAATCAACCACGTACAATTTCGCTATCATTGTCCTAAAATTATTTTGGAATCGGATGCCTGTATGTGCCTACCCTCACAGTGAAAGAGAGGCGACTCTTACGTGATTAATTTTCTGCTCGCGAATGCTTTCGTGGTCATTTTGTATCTTGACAAATGTTGAAGGAACATTGCTATCGAACGAACATTCTTATTGTGGAATGCAAGCGTATCAGCAGTGAATGGAAGTTATGAATATTCATGTGTCAAAAACGAGGCTGAATAATTCCAAAGTTCTAGTAGATATTTCAGTGTTATTTTTCACCTCGGTTATCGGCTGGGAGTTGTGGAGTGCTCCTGTAATCTAGCTAGTTGAGAGCCAGGGTGAATGGTGAACGACTTGAGGTCGGGGTACCTGCTGATCGTTGCTCTATGTCGATCAGATGTCCTCGCTAAGCTTGGCATCTATCTTGAAATTTGATGGATGATGTTTTTCTTTCGATAAGTTTATCACCTTGTAGCGCTTGAAATATACTACTTCTTGCCGAAAGATGGAAGTCTAAATTCAATTAGGGAATCAACCAGGTGCAATTTAGCTATCATTGTCGTAAACGTAAATTATTTAGGAATCGGATGCCTGTATGTGCCTACCGGGCTCGGACCACTATTAAATTTACATTGACGGCCATGTTAATGAAAGTGCACCTGGCTGATTTATTAATTATTTTTGGACTTTCCTCTCTTGGCAGTTTGTAGTTCCATTCAAGTCCTGCATCGCCATCTACTTCTTGGCAGAGGGTCGCCCATCAAGAATTTCAGAACAGAGGCGTCCTGTTGGCAAGCACTGTACTTCCGGCGAATAACTTACCTCCAAAAAGCAGAGTCTACGCACCTGCATATAGTGCCCCTCAGACTGGCATGAATTATGCAGTGAATTCAAAATAAAAGTCACAACTCAAAAGGGCACTTGTCATGCTTAATGTTGGCCATGCAAGCCCTTGTCTCATTATCAAAAGGAAGCTCGGGAAAAAATCAGCACAAAAACTTGTCCTCTATGGCAGAGGTTATTTAGAGGTTACCCGGACAGTGAAAGGGAGGCGACTCTTACGTGATTAATTTTCTGCTCGTGAATGCTTTCGTAGTTATTTGTATCTCGTTAAATATTGAAGGAACGTTGTTATTGAACGAACATTCTTATTGTGGATTGCAAGCGTACCAGCACCGAATGAAAGTTATGAATGTTCATTTGTCAAAAACGAGACTGAGTAATTCCAAAGTTATATTGCATATTTCATTGTTATTTTTCGCCTTGGTTATCGGCTGGGAGTGGTAGCGTGATCCTGTAATCCAGCCACTTGGAAGCCAGGGTGAATGGTGAACGACTTGAAATCGGTTACCTGCTGATCGGTGCGTCTGTCGATCAGGTGTCCGCGCTAAGCTTGACATCTACTTTGAAATTTTGAAGGATGATGTTTTTCTTTTGATAAGTTTATCACCTTGTAGTACTTGAAATATACTACTTCATGCGGAAAGATGGAAGTCTAAATTCCATTAGAGAATCAACCACGTACAATTTCGCTATCATTGTCCTAAAATTATTTTGGAATCGGATGCCTGTATGTGCCTATCCTCACGGTGAAATGGGGATGACTCTTACGTGATTAATTTTCTGCTCGCGAATGCTTTCGTGGTCATTTTGTATCTTGGCAAATGTTGAAGGAACATTGCTATCGAACGAACATTCTTATTGTGGAATGCAAGCGTACCAGCACTCAATGGAAGTTATGAATATTCATGTGTCAAAAACGAGGCTGAGTAATTCCAAAGTTCTAGTAGATATTTCAGTGTTATTTTTCACCTCGGTTATCGGCTGGGAGTTGTGGCGTGCTCCTGTAATCTAGCTAGTTGAGAGCCAGGGTGAATTGTGAACGACTTGAGGTCGGGGTACCTGTTGATCGTTGCTCTATGTCGATCAGATGTCCTCGCTAAGCTTGGCATCTATCTTGAAATTTGATGGATGATGTTTTTCTTTCGCTAAGTTTATCACCTGGTAGTACTTGAAATATACTACTTCATGCCGAAAGATGGAAGTCTAAATTCAATTAGGGAATCAATCAGGTGCAATTTAGCCATCATTGTCATAAACGTAAATTATTTGGGAATCGGATTACTGTATGTGCCTACCCGCACAGTGAAAGGGAGGCGACTCTTACGTGAATAATTTTCTGCTCGTGAATGCTTTCGTAGTTATTTGTATCTCGTTAAATATTGAAGGAACGTTGTTATTGAACGAACATTCTTATTGTGGATTGCAAGCGTACCAGCACCGAATGAAAGTTATGAATGTTCATTTGTCAAAAACGAGACTGAGTAATTCCAAAGTTATATTGCATATTTCATTGTTATTTTTCGCCTCGGTTATCGGCTGGGAGTTGTGGCGTGATCCTGTAATCCATCCACTTGGAAGCCAGGGTGAATGGTGAACGACTTGAGGTCGGTTACCTGCTGATCGGTGCGTATGTCGATCAGGGGTCCGCGCTAAGGTTGACATCTACTTTGAAATTTTGAAGGATGATGTTTTTCTTTTGATAAATTTATCACCTTGTAGTACTTGAAATATACTACTTCATGCGGAAAGATGGAAGTCTAAATTCCATTAGAGAATCAACCACGTACAATTTCGCTATCATTGTCCTAAAATTATTTTGGAATCGGATGCCTGTATGTGCCTACCCTCACGGCCAAATGGGGATGACTCTTACGTGATTAATTTTCTGCTCGTGAATGCTTTCGTGGTCATTTTGTATCTTGGCAAATGTTGAAGGAACATTGCTATCGAACGAACATTCTTATTGTGGACTGCAAGCGTACCAGCACTGAATGGAAGTTATGAATATTCATGTGTCAAAAACGAGGCTGAGTAATTCCAAAGTTCTAGTAGATATTTCAGTGTTACTTTTCACCTCGGTTATCGGCTGGGAGTTGTGGCGTGCTCCTGTAATCTAGCTAGTTGAGAGCCAGGGTGAATGGTGAACGACTTGATGTCGGGGTACCTGCTGATCGTTGCTCTATGTCGATCAGATGTCCTCGCTAAGCTTGGCATCTATCTTGAAATTTGATGGATGATGTTTTTCTTTCGATAAGTTTATCACCTTGTAGTACTTGAAATATTCTACTTCTTGCCGAAAGATCGAAGTCTAAATTCAATTAGGGAATCAACCAGGTGCAATTTAGCTATCATTGTCGTAAACGTAAATTATTTCGGAATCGGATGCCTGTATGTGCCTACCCTCACAGTGAAAGGGAGACGACTCTTACGTGATTAGTTTTCTGTTCGTGAATGCTTTAGTGGTTATTTGTATCCCGGTAAATGTTGAAGGAACAATTTGTTATTGAACGAACATTCTTATTGTGGACTGCAAGCGTGCCAGCACCGAATGAAAGTTATGAATGTTCATTTGTCAAAAACGAGACTGAGTAATTCCAAAGTTATATTGCATATTTCATTGTTATTTTTCGCCTCGGTTATCGGCTGGGAGTGGTGGCGTGATCCTGTAATCCAGCCACTTGGAAGCCAGGGTGAATGGTGATCGACTTGAGGCCGGTTACCTGCTGATCGTTGCGTATGTCGATCAGGTATCCGCGCTAAGCTTGACATCTACTTTGAAATTTTGAAGGATGATGTTTTTCTTTTGATAAGTTTATCACCTTGTAGTACTTGAAATATACTACTTCATGCGGAAAGATGGAAGTCTAAATTCGATTAGAGAATCAACCACGTACAATTTCGCTATCATTGTCCTAAAATTATTTTGGAATCGGATGCCTGTATGTGCCTACCCTCACAGTGAAAGGGAGGCGACTCTTACGTGATTAATTTTCTGCTCGCGAATGCTTTCGTGGTCATTTTGTATCTTGGCAAATGTTGAAGGAACATTGCTATCGAACGAACATTCTTATTGTGGAATGCAAGCGTACCACCATTGAATGGAAGTTATGAATATTCATGTGTCAAAAACGAGGCTGAGTAATTCCAAAGTTCTAGTAGATATTTCAGTGTTATCTTTCACCTCGCTTATCGGCTGGGAGTTGTGGCGTGCTCCTGTAATCTAGCTAGTTGAGAGCCAGGGTGAATGGTGAACGACTTGAGGTCAGGGTACTTGCTCATCATTGCTCTATGTCGATCAGGTGTCCGCGCTAAGCTTGGCATCTACCTTGAAATTTTGACGGATGATGTTTTTCTTTTGATAAGTTTACCACCTTGTAGCACTTGAAATATACTACTTCATGCCGAAATATGGAAGTCTAAATTCAACTAGGGAGTCAACCAGGTACAATTTCGCTATCATTGTCGTTATCGTAAAGTATTTCGGAATGGGATGCCTGTATGTGCCTACCCTCACAGTGAAAGGGAGGCGACTCTTACGTGATTAATTTTCTGCTCGCGAATGCTTTCGTGGTCATTTTGTATCTTGGCAAATGTTGAAGGAACATATCGAACGAACATTCTTATTGTGGAATGCAAGCGTACCAGCACTGAATGGAAGTTATGAATATTCATGTGTCAAAAACGAGGCTGAGTAATTCCAAAGTTCTAGTAGATATTTCAGTGTTATTTTTCACCTCGGTTATCGGCTGGGAGTTGTGGCGTGCTCCTGTAATCTAGCTAGTTGAGAGCCAGGGTGAATGGTGAACGACTTGAGGTCGGGGTACCTGTTGATCGTTGCTCTATGTCGATCAGATGTCCTCGCTAAGCTTGGCATCTATCTTGAAATTTGATGGATGATGTTTTTCTTTCGATAAGTTTATCACCTTGTAGTACTTGAAATATACTACTTCATGCCGAAAGATGGAAGTCTAAATTCAATTAGGGAATCAACCAGGTACAATTTCACTATCATTGTCGTAAACGTAAATTATTTAAGAATCGGATGCCTGTATGTGCCTACCCGCACAGTGAAAGGGAGGCGACTCTTACGTGATTAATTTTCTGCTCGTGAATGCTTTCGTAGTTATTTGTATCTCGTTAAATATTGAAGGAACGTTGTTATTGAACGAACATTCTTATTGTGGACTGCAAGCGTACCAGCACCGAATGAAAGTTATGAATGTTCATTTGTCAAAAACGAGACTGAGTAATTCCAAAGTTATATTGCATATTTCATTGTTATTTTTCGCCTCGGTTATCGGCTGGGAGTTGTGGCGTGATCCTGTAATCCAGCCACTTGGAAGCCAGGGTGAATGGTGAACGACTTGAGGTCGGTTACCTGCTGATCGGTGCGTATGTCGATCAGGGGTCCGCGCTAAGCTTGACATCTACTTTGAAATTTTGAAGGATGATGTTTTTCTTTTGATAAGTTTATCACCTTGTAGTACTTGAAATATACTCCCTCATGCGGAAAGATGGAAGTCTAAATTCCATTAGAGAATCAACCACGTACAATTTCGCTATCATTGTCCTAAAATTATTTTGGAATCGGATGCCTGTATGTGTCTACCCTCACGGTGAAATGGGGATGACTCTTACGTGATTAATTTTCTGCTCGCGAATGCTTTCGTGGTCATTTTGTTTCTTGGCAAACGTTGAAGGAACATTGCTATCGAACGAACATTCTTATTGTGGAATGCAAGCGTACCAGCACTCAATGGAAGTTATGAATATTCATGTGTCAAAAACGAGGCTGAGTAATTCCAAAGTTCTAGTAGATATTTCAGTGTTATTTTTCACCTCGGTTATCGGCTGGGAGTTGTGGCGTGCTCCTGTAATCTAGCTAGTTGAGAGCCAGGGTGAATGGTGAACGACTTGAGGTCAGGGTACTTGCTCATCATTGCTCTATGTCGATCAGGTGTCCGCGCTAAAGTTGCCATCTACCTTGAAATTTTGACGGATGATGTTTTTTTTTGGATAAGTTTACCACCTTGTTGCACTTGAAATATACTACTTCATGCCGAAATATGGAAGTCTAAATTCAACTAGGGAGTCAACCAGGTACAATTTCGCTATCATTGTCGTTATCGTAAAGTATTTCGGAATGGGATGCCTGTATGTGCCGACCCTCACAGTGAAAGGGAGACGACTCTTACGTGATTAGTTTTCTGTTCGTGAATGCTTTAGTGGTTATTTGTATCTCGGTAAATGTTGAAGGAACATTGTTATTGAACGAACGTTTTTATTGTGGACTGCAAGCGTAACAGCACTGAAAGAAAGTTATGAATGTTCATTTGTCAAAAACGAGACTGAGTAATTCCAAAGTTATATATTATATTTCATTGTTATTTTTCGCCTCGGTTATCGGCTGGGAGTTGTAGCGCGCTCCTGTAATCTAGCTACTTGGAAGCCCGGGTGATTGATGAACGACTTGAGGTCGGGAAACCTGCTGATCGTTGCTCTATGTCGATCAGGTGTACGAGCTAAGTTTGGCATCTAGCTTGAAATATTGACGGATGATGTTTTTCTTTTGATAAGTTTATCACCTTGTAGCACTTGAAATATACTATTTCATGCCGAAAGATGGAAGTCTAAATTCAATTAGGGAATCAACCAGGTACAATTTCGCTATCATTGTCGTAAACGTAAATTATTTAGGAATCGGATGCCTGTATGTGCCTATCCTCACAGTGAAAGGGAGACGACTCTGACGTGATTAATTTTCTGTTCGTGAATGCTTTCGTGGTTATTTGAATCTCGGTAAATGTTGAAGGAACATTGTTATTGAACGAACGTTCTTATTGTGGACTGCAAGCGTGCCAGCACCGAATGAAAGTTATGAATATTCATGTGTCAAAACGAGGCTGAGTAATTCCAAAGTCATAGTAGATATTTCAGTGTTATTTTTCGCCTCGGTTATCGGCTGGGAGTTGTGGCGTGCTCCTGTAATCTAGCTACTTGGAAGCCAGGGTGAATGGTGATCGATTTGAGGTCGGTTACCTGCTGATCGTTGCGTATGTCGATCAGGTGTCCGCGCTAAACTTGGCATCTAGCTTGAAATTTTGACGGATGATGTTTTTCTTTTGATAAGTTTATCACCTTGTAGTACTTGAAATATACTACTTCATGCCGAAAGATGAAAGTCTAAATTCGATTAGAGAATCAACCACGTACAATTTCGCTATCATTGTCCTAAAATTATTTTGGAATCGGATGCCTGTATGTGCCTACCCTCACAGTGAAAGGGAGGCGACTCTTACGTGATTAATTTTCTGCTCGCGAATGCTTTCGTGGTCATTTTGTATCTTGGCAAATGTTGAAGGAACATTGCTATCGAACGAACATTCTTATTGTGGAATGCAAGCGTACCAGCACTGAATGGAAGTTATGAATATTCATGTGTCAAAACGAGGCTGAGTAATTCCAAAGTTCTAGTAGATATTTCAGTGTTATTTTTCACCTCGGTTATCGGCTGGGAGTTGTGGCGTGCTCCTGTAATCTAGCTAATTGAGAGCCAGGGTGAATGGTGAGCGACTTGAGGTCGGGTACCTGTTGATCGTTGCTCTATGTCGATCAGATGTCCTCGCTAAGCTTGGCATCTATCTTGAAATTTGATGGATGATGTTTTTCTTTCGATAAGTTTATCACCTTGTAGTACTTGAAATATACTACTTCATGCCGAAAGATGGAAGTCTAAATTCAATTAGGGAATCAACCAGGTGCAATTTAGCTATCATTGTCGTAAACGTAGATTATTTGGGAATCGGATGCCTGTATGTGCCTACCCGCACAGTGAAAGGGAGGCGACTCTTACGTGATTAATTTTCTGCTCGTGAATGCTTTCGTAGTTATTTGTATCTCGTTAAATATTGAAGGAACGTTGTTATTGAACGAACATTCTTATTGTGGACTGCAAGCGTACCAGCACCGAATGAAAGTTATGAATGTTCATTTGTCAAAAACGAGAATGAGTAATTCCAAAGTTATATTGCATATTTCATTGTTATTTTTCGCCTCGGTTATCGGCTGGGAGTTGTGGCGTGATCCTGTAATCCAGCCACTTGGAAGCCAGGGTGAATGGTGAACGACTTGAGGTCGGTTACCTGCTGATGGGTGCGTATGTCGATCAGGGGTCCGCGCTAAGCTTGACATCTACTTTGAAATTTTGACGGATGATGTTTTTCTTTTGATAAGTTTATCACCTTGTAGTACTTGAAATATACTCCTTCATGCGGAAAGATGGAAGTCTAAATTCCATTAGAGAATCAACCACGTACAATTTCGCTATCATTGTCCTAAAATTATTTTGTCATCGGATGCCTGTATGTGTCTACCCTCACGGTGAAATGGGGATGACTCTTACGTGATTAATTTTCTGCTCGCGAATGCTTTCGTGGTCATTTTGTTTCTTGGCAAATGTTGAAGGAACATTGCTATCGAACGAACATTCTTATTGTGGAATGCAAGCGTACCAGCACTGAATGGAAGTTATGAATATTCATGTGTCAAAAACGAGGCTGAGTAATTCCAAAGTTCTAGTAGATATTTCAGTGTTATTTTTCACCTCGGTTATCGGCTGGGAATTATGGCGTGCTCCTGTAATCTAGCTAGTTCAGAGCCAGGGTGAATGGTGAACGACTTGAGGTCGGGGTACCGGCTGATCGTTGCTCTATGTCGATCAGATGTCCTCGCTAAGCTTGGTATCTATCTTGAAATTTGATGGATGACGTTTTTCTTTCGATAAGTTTATCACCTTGTAGTACTTGAAATATACTACTTCATGCCGAAAGACGGAAGTCTAAATTCAATTAGGGAATCAGCCAGGCGCAATTTAGCTATCATTGTCGTAAACGTAAATTATTTAGGAATCGGATGCCTGTATGTGCCTACCCGCACAGTGAAAGGGAGGTGACTCTTACGTGATTAATTTTCTGCTCGTGAATGCTTTCGTAGTTATTTGTATCTCGTGAAATATTGAAGGAACGTTGTTATTGAGCCAACATTCTTATTGTGGACTGCAAGCGTACCAGCACTGAATGGAAGTTATGAATATTCATGTGTCAAAAACGAGGCTGAGTAATTCCAAAGTTATGGTAGATATTTCAGTGTTATTTTTCGCCTCGGTTATCGGCTGGGAGTTGTGGCGGGCTCCTGTAATCTAGCTACTTGGAAGCCAGGGTGAATGATGAAAGACTTGCGTTCGGGGTACCTGCTGATCGTTGCTCTATGTCGATCAGGTGTACGCGCTAAGCTTGGCATCTAGCTTGAAATTTTGACGGATGATGTTTTTCTTTTGATAAGTTTATCACCTTCTAGCACTTGAAATATACTACTTCATGCCGAAAGATGAAAGTCTAAATTCAATTAGGAAATCAACCAGGTACAATTTCACTATCATTGTCGTAAAGGTAGATTATTTGGGAATCGGATGCCTGTATGTGCCTACCCTCACAGTGAAAGGGAGACGACTCTTACGTGATTAATTTTCTGCTCGTGAATGCTTTAGTGGTTATTTGTATCTCGGTAAATGTTGAAGGAACTTTGTTATTGAACGAACATTCTTATTGTGGACTGCAAGCGTATCAGCACCGAATGGAAGTTATGAATATTCATGTGTCAGAAATGAGGCTGAGTAATTCCAAAGTTATAGTAGATATTTCAGTGTTATTTTTCGCCTCGGTTATCGACTGGGAGTTGGGGCGTGCTCCTGTAATCTAGCTACTTGAGAGCCAGGGTGAATGGTGAACGACTTGAGGTCGGGTTACCTGTTGATCGTTGCGTATTGTGATCAGGTGTCCGCGCAAAGCTTGACATCTAGTTTGAAATTTTGAAGGATGATGTTTTTCTTTTGATAAGTTTATCACCTTGAAGCGCTTGAAATATACTACTTCATGCCGAAATATGGAAGTCTAAATTCAATTAGGGAATCAACCAGGTACAATTTCGCTATCATTGTCGTAAACGTAAAGTATTTCGGAATCGGATGCCTGTATGTGCCTACCCTCACAGTGAAAGGGAGGCGACTCTTACGTGATGCCTTCGTAGTTATTTGTATCTCGTTAAATGTTGAAGGAACATTGTTATTGAACGAACGTTTTTATTGTGGACTGCAAGCGTAACAGCACTGAAAGAAAGTTATGAATGTTCATTTGTCAAAAACGAGACTGAGTAATTCCAAAGTTATATTTCATATTTCATTGTTATTTTTCGCCTCGGTTGTCGGCTGGGAGTTGTAGCGTGCTCCTGTAATCTAGCTACTTGGAAGCCCGGGTGATTGATGAACGACTTGAGGTCGGGAAACCTGCTGATCGTTGCTCTATGTCGATCAGGTGTACGAGCTAAGCTTGGCATCTAGCTTGAAATTTTGACGGATGATGTTTTTCTTTTGATAAGTTTATCACCTTCTAGCACTTGAAATATACTACTTCATGCCGAAAGATGGAAGTCTAAATTCAATTAGGGAATCAACCAGGTACAATTTCGCTATCATTGTCGTAAACGTAAATTATTTCGGAATCGGATGCCTGTATGTGCCTACCCTCACAGTGAAAGGGAGACGACTCTTACGTGATTAATTTTCTGCTCGTGAATGCTTTCGTGGTTATTTGTATCTCGGTAAATGTCGAAGGAACAATGTTATTGAACGAACATTCTTATTGTGGACTGCAACCATTCCAGCACCGAATGAAAGTTATGAATATTCATGTGTCAAAACGAGGCTGAGTAATTCCAAAGCTATGGTAGATATTTCAGTGTTATTTTTCACCTCGGTTATCGGCTGGGAGTTGTGGCGTGCTCCTGAAATCTAGCTACTTGGAAGCCAGGATGAATGGTCAACGACTTGAGGTCGGGGTACTTGATGATCGTTGCTCTATGTCGATCAGGTGTCCGCGCTAAGCTTGGCATCTAGCTTGAAATTTTGACGGGTGATGTTTTTCTTTCGATAAGTTTATCACCTTGGAGCACTTGAAATATACTACTTCATGCCGAAAGATGGGAGTCTAACTTCAATTAGGGAATCAGCCAGGTGCAATTTCGATATCATTGTCGTAAACATAAAATATTTATGAACCGGATGCCTGTATGTGCCTACCCTCACAGTGAAAGGGAGACGACTCTTATGTGATTAATTTTCTGCTCGTGAATGCTTTCCTGGTTATTTGTATTCGGAAAATGTTAAAGGAACATTGTTATTGAACGAGCATTCTTATTGTGGACTGCAAACGTACCAGCACCGAATAAAAGTTATGAATATTAATGTGTCAAAAACGAGGCTGAGTAATTCCAAAGCTATAGTAGATATTTCAGTGTTATTTTTCACCTCGGTTATCGCCTGGGAGTTGTGGCGTGCTCCTGTAATCTAGCTACTTGGAAGCCAGGGTGAATGGTGAACGACTTGACGTGGGGGTACCTGCTGATCGTTGCTCTATGTCGATCAGGTGTACGCGCTAAGCTTGGCATCTAGCTTGAAATTTTGACGGATGATGTTTTTCTTTTGATAAGTTTATCACCTTCTAGCACTTGAAATATACTACTTCATGCCGAAAGATGGAAGTCTAAATTCAATTAGGGAATCAACCAGGTCCAATTTCACTATCATTGTCGTAAATGTAAATTATTTCGGAATCGGATGGCTGTATGTGCCTACCCTCACAGTGAAAGGGAGACGACTCTTACGTGATTAATTTTCTGCTCGTGAATGCTTTCGTGGTTATTTGTATCTCGGTAAATGTCGAAGGAACAATGTTATTGAACGAACATTCTTATTGTGGACTGCAACCATTCCAGCACCGAATGAAAGTTATGAATATTCATGTGTCAAAACGAGGCTGAGTAATTCCAAAGCTATAGTAGATATTTCAGTGTTATTTTTCACCTCGGTTTTCGGCTGGGAGTTGTGGCGTGCTCCTGTAATCTAGCTACTTGGAAGCCAGGGTGAATGGTGAACGACTTGAGGTCGGGGTACCTGCTGATCGTTGCTCTATGTCGATCAGGTGTACGCGCTAAGCTTGGCATCTAGCTTGAAATTTTGACGGATGATGTTTTTCTTTCGATAAGTTTATCACCTTGTAGCACTTGAAATATACTACTTCATGCCGAAAGATGGAAGTCTAAATTCAATTAGGGAATCAACCAGGTACAATTTCGCTATCATTGTCGTAAACGTAAATTATTTAGGAATCTGTTATGTATGTAAATCACAGTGGTCTCTTATGATGTTATAGCGGTATATTGGAGTTGACCCCTTGTAACAGGAACATAGCCGCGGAGCATTATGGGATATCGTCACTTCTGTAACACATGGGATAGCGTCACTTCTGTAACACGTGGCCGAAGTAAAAGTTGAACTGTTTCATGTACCGTTTTTGCGTCCAGTTTATGACATTTTCTAGCGACGAGGATAAACGAACTTTGGGTAACTTGGATGACGAAATCCTCACAACTGTGTGCATTTACTTATTGGTACCAACTAGGACATAACACGATATCATATGGCGACGCTGTTTGGACAGGCTGGTGAGCTTGATGACGGGGCAGAAGAATGCACGCAATACATCGAGCGTTTTGGACATTTCTTCATCCCAAATGACATTGACGACGCTGGTAAGATGAAATCAATTTTGTTGAGTGTGTGTGGTAGTAAAACCTACAGACTGATTCGCAGTTTAGTAGCCCGATTCTCCAGCAGATAAGTCGTTCGATGAACTGGCAGAGTTAGTACAAGGTCATTTGTGTCCCAAACCGTCGGTCATTGTACAACGGTTCAGATTTAACACTCGCCAACGTCAAGCAGACGAATCAGTGGCTACTTATTTGGCTGAACTACGTCGGTTAACGGAACATTGTGACTATGAGATTACACTTGATTCCATGGTAAGGGACCGTCTAGTTTATGGAATTCAGGATGATAGAATTCAACGCCGCTTATTGGCAGAACCTGCATTAGACTTGCCACGTGCAATGGCCATTGCGCAGGCCATGGAGACCGCAGCTAAGGATGCACAAGATTTACAGAGCCCCAACCGCCGCAAATGAAACTGCCCCAGTACATATAGTAAATCCGAATGTTAAGGACTATGGCAGTACTAGTAGTGGGAAAAGCAGGCGACCCTGTTTTCGATGTGGGGCCGGCACGCTGCCTATAATTGTTGATGCAAAGATATGACCTGTTATCAATGTGGGGCCCGGGGTCCTCTTTCCAAAATGTGTCGGTCTGAGAGAAACAAGCCGAGTGCTCAAGGGGAGGGCACTCCACATGCCAAAGGAACTAGCTACACAAGGGGCAAGTCAAATTCAGCAAATTTTCTTGAGGGAGCAGAGTTAGATGGGTCCTCAGAGGATGTATGTGAAGGGGCCTATTCTATGTTCAAGATCCATTCCGTGAGTGAGAAACAAGGTATTTCTTCATATTATGCAGGAGTTTCACTTGCAGGCCAAATATGGAAGTAGATACAGGAACCACATTCTCCCTGATTAGTGAAGAGACTTACCGTCGACTATGGTGAAAATCACCTGCCTTACAACCGCCTCCAGTAACTCTCCGAACATATACAGGTGAATGTATGCAAGTTATGGGAGAATGTGATGTCAGTGTGGGGTATAAGTAACAGGAACATTCATTCTCGTTGCTGGTAGTGCAAGAGGCTGGACCTAGATTGTTCGGGAGGAACTGGCTCAATAAAATTCGTCTGGACTGGTCACATATACACCAAGTCAATACAACCGACCCGAAAGCTCAGGCCATTGTCGATAAATACCCGGAATTATTCAAAGATGAACTGGGTACTGTGAAAGGGGTTAAAGCTGCCATACACGTAGATTCTGAGGCATCACCTAAGTTTTACAAAGCCAGGACAGTGCCATATGCGCTACGTGATAAAGTCGATTCTGAGCTCAGTCGACTTCAAAGACAAGGTGTTATTGAGCCGGTACGTTTTTCAAACTGGGCGGCGCCTATAGTACCTGTGACCAAGACAGATGGATCCATTCGTGTATGTGGTGACTATAAGTTAACAGTCAATAAAGCAGCTACCACTGAGACTTACCCTATTCCAACTCCTGAGGATTTATTTGCCACTTTGGCTGGGGGGAAATCTTATTCTACCCTGGATCTCAGCCATGCATATCAGTAGATAGAATTAGAAGAGAATTCTAAGCAGTATCTCGCGATCAACACCCAACGGGGTATATTCAGGTACAACAGGTTAACTTATTGTGTAGCTCCTGCACCTGCCATTTTTCAAAGAACCATTGAGTCCGTCCTTCAAGGCATTCCCCATGGTTCAGTGTATCTTGATGATATAATTATTTCGGGCCGGTCAGAAAGAGAGCACCTTGCCAACTTGGAGGAAGTGTTGAAACGGTTGTCCGAGGCAGGCTTGAGACTTAAACGGCAAAAGTATGTTTTCTTCGCTCCATCAGTAGAGTACCTGGGTCATCGTATTGATTCATCAGCCATTCACCCACTGGCTGAAAAAGTGGCTGCCATAATGGAGGCACCAGAGCCACAAAATGTGTCACAGCTAAAGTCATTCTTAGGAATGATCACGTCCTACCAAAGGTTTCTACTGGATTTGTCGACGACCATGGAACCGCTTCATCAGTTATTTCGTACAGACACAGAGTGGGTGTGGGGAAACTGCCAACAGGAAGCCTTCGAGATGGCCAAACAGCAGCGGAAAGATGCACCAATATTGGTACATTTTGATTCGGAACAGCCCTTGTTGTTAACATGTGACGCCTCCCCATATGGGCTAGGAGCTGTCCTATCACACGTTATGCCGGATGGATCGGACCGCCCCATCGCCTTTGCCTCGAGAAAACTATCAAGAGCGGAAAGAAACTACTCTCAGCTGGACCGTGAGGCTTTGGGAGTAGTATTCGGAGTCAAGAAATACCACAAATCTCTGTTAGGGCGGCAATTTACGATATATACTGATCATAAACCACTGCTGGGCCTCCTTGGGGAAGATAAGGCCATCAACTCCATGTCTTCGGCAAGAATGCAACGCTGGACCTTGACGCTGGCAGCTTACCAATATACCCTGATTTACCGACCTGGAAGTAGCATAGCCAATGTCGACGCTTGCAGCAGACTTCCTCTACCAGACACCATTAGCAGTGCTCCACTTCCGGGTGACCCCATAATGGTCATGGAACAGCTGAACACCACACCTGTAACCGCGAAACAGGTTAAGGATTGGACCGAAAAAGACCCTGTGCTGGCTCGGGTGAAGAAATTTGTGTTGCATGGCTGGCCAAATCAAAATCCAGGTGACAAACTCAGTCCGTACTTTCTCAGGCAAAATATGCTTAGCATTCAAGATGGCTGCTTATTGTGGCGGTCGCGAGTGGTAATTCCTCCACCAGGTAGGAGTGAACTGATCAATGAGCTACACAGGACCCATCCAGGCATTAACCGAATGAAAAACTTAGTCCGGAGCTATGCCTGGTGGCCCAAGATGGACCGGGACATCGACGACAAGGTGAGAGGGTGTATATCATGTCAAGTGACCCGTAACGCACCAGCTGAGGCACCCCTTCACCCATGGGCATTTCCGAGTAGACCTTGGAGTCGGATACATATGGATTACGCAGGTCCATTCCTAGGACACATGTTCTTGGTTATTGAAGATGCCTAATCCAAGTGGATGGATGTTCATGTTATGCAACACGTGATTTGCCCACAGCCGGAAATGGGCCTACCTTCATGTTATCAGATATGGATGTGATAACAGAGCCTCCGAGTGTCGCGCAGGAGGCTAATTCTGCTGATTCATGTTCGTCTTCCGAAATTGTTGGTTTAATCATTCCACCCAGGTAGTGCCTGATTCAAGACCTGGTGTGGTGAGGAGTCGTGTAGGGTGAGCAATACGGCCTCCAGATAAGTTGAATCTGTAGGCGATGTTTATTGGTGTAACTCGGGTGACAACAGTGAGCGAACTCTGTAGTGACAGTAATTTCTAGTCATTATGACACCAATTAAATGTTGATATCAGTGACAGTAATTTCTAGTCATTATGACACCCATAAAATGATGTCATTGACATTACTTCCTAGTCATTATGACGGTTTAGTCAGTCATGCTTGGTAACTTATGTTTATCATGTTGATACATTCCAGTTAACGTTGCTATTGATCAACTGTTGTGGCACAAGTTATGGTTCGGTTACCTTTGTTTTTTTGGGGAGTTTAGAATCCATATTTCATGAACGGAGGCCAGCCTGTTTAACGGGGAAGGAGTGTTATCTCTATAAAAATGAAGCGGCCATTCTCTCTCGTCGACTTTATGACAAAAGAGATGATTACAATTTCGACATCGTAAACTATCCCTTTCTGGACAGTAATATTCCAGTGGGACCTGCATATGGCGTATACATATCTCGCTTAGTAGCATTTGCTAGATCCTGTGTTAAATGTGACGATTTTAATCAACGTCACAAAACATTGGTGCAGAAACTTAAAAACAGGGCTATTCCACCAAGCGCCTACACTCAAAGTTTCTCAAATTTGGCGATACATATCGCATGCTGATAGCAAAATACGAGCGTAGCGTGCAAGATCTATGGCGTTACGTTTCGTAACTTGTGTCTATTTCCGTTTAACCCGGGGCTAGGGCCGTATGAACCGATGTACTTTAAGATCCTCATGGTACTCATATGAACAGTCACAATCAAAGCGTGACTGAGCTACCTCATTCTTTAGATGACGACTTTACAACGAATATTATGGATTAAGAATACTGATCAGCGATACGGATTTTATATTTTTGGAACATCATGATGTCTTGTCGGCATCATTGAAAACTGTTGACCGCTTCTCTTTTGCAGGAAACAAGCCTACGTTTTTGTATACTATGATTGTCTTTTTGAATTTGGTGCTAATACTGTTATATGGAGAATGGAATAGGTCTTTGTATTATGGACGCGGATATTCTCTAATGGACGACGGCTGGATTATGAATGACGGACTAGACGCTTGTAATGTATGTAAATCACAGGTGGTCCCTTATCATGTTATAGCGGTATATTGGAGTTGCCCCTTTGTAACAGGAACATAGCCGCAGAGCATTATGGGATAGCGTCACTTCTGTAACACATGGCCGAAGTAAAAGTTGAACTGTTTTATGTACCGTTGTTGCGTCCAGTTTATGACAGAATCGGATGCCTGTATGTGCCTACCCTCACAGTGAAAGGGAGACGACTCTTACGTGATTCATTTTCTGCTCGTGAATGCTTTCGTGGTTATTTGTATCTCGGTAAATGTTGAAGGAACATTGTTATTAAACGAACATTCTTATTGTGGACTGCAAGTGTACCAGCACCGAATAAAAGTTATGAATATTCATGTGTCAAAAACGAGGCTGAGTAACTCCAAAGTTATAGTAGATATTTCAGTGTTATTTTTCGCCTCGGTTATCGGCTGGGAGTTGTGGCGTGCAACTGTAATCTAGCTACTTGAAAGCCAGGGTGAATGATGAACGACTTGAGGTCGGGGTACCTGCTGATCGTTGCTCTATGTCGATCAGGTGTCCGTGCTAAGCTTGACATCTAGCTTGAAATTTTGACGGATGATGTTTTTCTTTTGATAAGTTTATCACCTTGTAGTAATTGAAATATAATACTTCATGCCGAAAGATGGAAGTCTAAATTCAATTAGGGAATGAACCTGGTACAATTTCACTATCATTGTCGTAAACGTAAATTATTTAGGAATCGGATGCCTGTATGTGCCTACCTTCACAGTGAAAAGGAGGCGACTCTTACGTGATTAATTTTCTGCTTGTGAATGCTTTTGTGGTTATTTGTATCTCGGTAAATGTTGAAGGAACATTGTTATTGAACGAACATTCTTATTGTGGACTGCATGCGTACCAGCACCGAATGAAAGTTATGAATATTCATGTGTCAAAAACGAGGCTGAGTAATTCCAAAGTTATAGTAGATATTTCAGTGTTATTTTTCACCTCGGTTATCGGCTGGGAGTTGTGGCGTGCTCCTGTAATCTAGCTACTTGGAAGCCAGGGTTGGTGAACGACTTGAGGTCGGGGTACCTGCTGATCGTTGCTCTATGTCGATCAGGTGTCCGCGCTAAGCTTGGCATCTAGCTTGAAATTTGACTGATGATGTTTTTCTTTTGATATGTTTATCACCTTGTAGCACTTGAGATAGACTACGTACTTCATGCTGAAAGATGGAAGTCTAAATTCAATTAGGGAATCAACCAGGTACAATTTCGCTATCATTGTCGTAAACGTAAATTATTTAGGAATCGGATGCCTGTATGTGCCTACCCTCACGGTGAAAGGGAGGCGACTCCTACGTGACTAATTTTCTGCTCGTGAATGCCTTCGTAGTTATTTGCATCTCGTTAACTGTTGAAGGAACATTGTTATTGAACGAACATTCTTATTGTGGACTGCAAGCGTACCAGTACCGAATGAAATTGATAAATATTCATGTGTCAAAAACGAGGCTGGGTTATTCCAAAGTTATAGTAGATATTTCAGTGTTATTTTTCGCCTCGGTTATCGGCTGGGAATTGTGGCGTGCTCCTGTAAATCTAGCTACTTGGAAGCCAGGGTGAATGGTGAACGACTTGAGGTCGGGGTAACTGCTGATCGTTGCTCTATATCGATCAGGTGTCCGCGCTAACTTGGCATCTAGTTTGCAATTTTGACGGATGATGTTTTTCTTTTGATAAGTTAATTCACCTTGTAGCACTTGAAATATACTACTTCATGCTGAAAGATGGAAGTCTAAATTCAATTAGGGAATCAACCAGGTACAATTTCGCTATCATTGTCGTAAACGTCAATTATTTAGGAATCAGATGCCTGTATGTGCCTACCCATTTGCGTACACTTCGCCATCCATAAGATTGATTGTATATTAATATGTACTCCTATACGGAGGTGCTCCTATATAGAGGAGGGATTTACCAACTGAACTGAACTGATGGCTTGCGAATCGTGTGTCTCCACTATTGCGGAGCGATATCCGGTACTTTACCGGATGCTGTTCGGCCTTCATCCGGCGGAGAACTGACTCCAGAAATCTGATAAATTACAGGTTTTCATATCACTTCTGAAACAGATATTGCCTGGGCTTACAAAATATATACGTATGTATAACTTTCGTATCATCCAAGAGGTGTGGTGAATCTGAAATTTTGAACAAGTAGTTCATCACATGACTCGAAAATGGCGAGTTACGTTGGGGTTACGTCGGTAGACTTTAGCTGATTGGCTGACGAAGTCACGTGGTATTGATTTCTGAAAATTCCCTCTTGCAGTTGCCGAAAGTAGGCTGAAAATGGATACACACGAGCCCAGGGTCAGTCTTACCCCGTATAGATGACCGAGATAGTTACAGGTTGCCCTCACAGTGAAAGGGAGACGACTCTTACGTGATTAATTTTCTGCTCGTGAATGCTTGCGTGGTTATTTGTATCTCGGTAAATGTTGAAGAAACATTGTTATTGAACGAACATTCTTATTGTGGACTGCAAGCGTACCAGCACCGAATGAAAGTTATGAATATTCATGTGTCAAAAACGAGGCTGAGTAATTCCAAAGTTATAGTAGATATTTCAGTGTTATTTCTCGCCTCGGTTATCGGCTTGGAGTTGTGACGTGCTCCTGTAATCTAGCTACTTGGAAACCAGGGTTGGACCAAATTTTTTGTATACCACAAAACAGTAGAGCTTTTCACTGTCCATCGATTGAATCTCAGCACCGACTATCCTAGAACAATCAATATCTATTTCAGTCACACTGAGATCTTTTTTGTATAAGGGTGACGCACCTCCGCGTACGTTACAGCGCGTGGCATACCCGGTAGGGGTATGACTCTAATACAGGTTTTGCAATTACTTTGTATTTCTTGTCAATTGTGTTCAGAAAGTCTTGGCTAAACTCCCGGAGCCAACGTTCAGCTATCCCACAGACATGTTTGTCAAGCTCCTTCAGGGTATGTACAAAATAAAGAGTTCCAGACATAATCCCATCAGCATTCCAACACATTATATTTACATTTTTAGTGCCCATCCTGTTCACTTTTCTCATTCCTGAATGCAGCCCATAGCAACCACTCTTTCAGGAATATTCCATCTGGCCAGAAACCACGAACTCTCACTTTAGCTTCGTCGATTTCTAAGATGTTCAGTTGCAGCTGTTCTTTTTCGTTCCCGGTCAAAGCACCTTAGAAAGGTAACGTGTATGTTGTTGTCCCCCGCCGCAACGCGGCCGGAGACTTTAAAATGGTTCTTGCTGCTTTGTGTCCGTGTACGTCCGTGCATGTCTGTTCGAACTTTCCGCAGGCGATAAGTTCCTAACGCTTTGTTTGATTCTTCCAAAATTCGGCAGTCGGTATTGCATTTCAGCAAAATCTGCCTGAAGATGGCGCCGCTGAGTCAAAATGGATCTTGGTTCTTTGTGTCCGGGGATGTCAGTTTGAATTCTTTATAAGCGATAACTTCCAAACGCTTTGTCGGGTTCTCCCGAAATTCGGCATTTGCATTCCTTGCGACAAGACACCGGCTCAGCCGCTGCTAGTGCATTTCAGCAACATCTGCCTGAAGGTGTCGCCACTGGGTCTCACTTCTTCATGTCCATCCCTGTCCGGGGATGTCTTTGCAAGCGATGTTCTTTGCAAGCGATAACTTCCAAATGCTTTGTGGGATTCTCCAGAAATTCAGCATGCGCATTCCTTGCGACAAGACGCCGGTTGCTGCTGCATTTCAGCAACATCTGCAGGTGGCGCCACTGAGTTTCTCTTCTTCTTGTCCGTTCCAGTTAAAATGGGCCTTCAATTTTGCTTTGAAAGCATTCTATTCCACATATGATTTACCCCAAAGCTTTTGCATGAACCATGTTTTATTTCTTTAGTATAATATGAAATAACTGGCGGGGAAGTCCCCGCAGTACTGAACCCCTGGCTTTTTAATTTCGTGTCATCTTAAATGAAGGACAACATTTATTTAAATTTTGCTATTAAATAATTGCATTCCACATCATATGATTGACCCTAAAGCTTCTGCGCGAACCATTTGTGTCGACACATGTGACTTACTATATTAATCACAACTGAGTTCCTAAAGTTCGGGTGCACACTGTGCATATGATCATTTTCCTGAATTGAATTGAATTCAACCTTGCTGGTCTTCAGACTGATGGCATGCAGTTGTCAGTGCGGTAGTTCATGTACAGGGGGCTTTCTATGGCTTTCATGTCAGCACACCACTACCCTCAAGAAGAGCATGTCCCCACCCCTAGGGTGCCGAGCCGCATCCTCTATCTCCCAAGCTGGCCCTCGCCCGACCCTCATATATTGTGTTTGAGCAATATATCTTGGCAGAAAGTTGAAATTTGTGTGTAGTCTGCAATATTGGTAAAATTCTGCCACCCGTCAATGAATTGCAACCCCAAAAGGTTTCAATTTATAAGGCACAGACCCATGTTTTTACCACTCGGCCAATTTTGGCCATGAGGTATTGTCGTCGTCTTGTACGTCCGTCCGTTCCTCAGCGAGATAGCCGGAAAACGGTTCCACTGATGAATTCCAAATTTGGTATGCTTATTTGCCTAGTTAACGACCAGAAGCCTGTTGAATTGGGACCTGATTGGGTGAAAACCTTGGCGGCCATCTTAATGATAATGATCCATATCTCGGAAACCATTCAACTGTTCAATACGAAATTTGATATACATCATCGATACGTCAAGCAACTTTCAATGAATTATCAGACAGGCTTTTCTGATTAGCTGGAAACCCTGGAGGCCATCTTTAATTTATACGAAATCGATAATGATACATATCTCGGTTACCATTCAATTGTTTTATATGAAAGTTGATATACATTATCGATACATGCAGATACTTTAACTCGGGACCTGATTGACCGAAAACCTTGTCGGCCACCTTTAATTTATGCAAAATCATTAATGATCTCTATCTCTCATTCCGTTGAAGTGCTCGATGTAAAATTTGGTATACATCGTCGATGCATCAAAAGACTTACGATGATGATCTGGTTTCTCTGATTGGGCGGAAATCTTGGCGGCCATCTTTAATTTATGCAAAATCTTTAATGATGTTTATCTCGATACCATTTAAGTGATCTATACGATGTATGAAGAGACTTGCATTAATGAATAACCACATCAGTTCCTCTGAGTGGCGGGAAGGATGGGCGGCCATCTTTAATTTATGCAAAATCATTAACGATCTCTATCTCTGATAATGTTCAAATGCCCAATGTAAAATTTGGTATACATTATCATTGCATCAAGAGATTTATGTAATGAATACCGATTTATCTGATTGGATGGAAATTTTTTTGATAATCTGTATATTTGTTACTTGACTGCTTGGTGTTCCTGACATCTTCGTTCAATTTGAATACATTATGAACGGCTGGTGCCCAGGGCCGAGGGGTTTTCAGATGCGCAGCTTCGTATTTTATTGGTAAGTGGGTCCCTTGTCTATAGATCTTGCTTGGAATTGTTTTTCTTGCCAATCCACCTCCGGGTGGCGCCACCTGGGGGCCAAGTTAAAATTGCATCTCCAGACAATAAGTTTTGAAAACCTTAAGGATTCTTTCCAAATTTGGTGTGAGAATGATTGAGAATGTTGAGAATGTTTTTCGTGTTGATTCGTGGGGACACAACCTGAAAGGTAAGTAAAGTGTTTCCAGACAATAACTTTTGAAAACCTTGACCGATTCATTCCAAATTTGGTGTGTAGGTACCTCACCTCAATTTCTCGTTTGGCATTGTTTTTCATGCTGATCCACATATAGTTGGCGCCACCTGGGGGCAAATTTAAAATTATATTTCCGGACAATAACTTTTTAAAACTTGAATGAATTTTTTCCAAGTTTGGAATAGGAATACATGTACCTTGCCTGAAGGTTTCGCTTGGGATTGTTTTTCTTGCCGATCTGATCATAGGTTTTCTATTTCCAATGTCAAGGTATCTTGCCTGAAGATCTCGGTTGGAATTATTTTTATGCATATCTGCCTATACATGGCGCTACCTGTGGGCCAAGGTAAAATTACATTTCCGGACAGTAACTACATGCTGGACCTGAACGGATTCTTTTAAATTTGATATGTTGGTACCTAACCTCAAGGTATCTTATGGGCCCATGTTAATGATGTTTTTCCTAAGTTTTATGTTTTTACTTTCTTCACAAATAATGAATGTTGTTTCCTTTACTAAATATGCAAAAGGGATGCCTTCTCGATTGTATTCGATCGACTGTATCTAGTTTCTTTAATATTTGGCATATATGCATTCCTTGTGACAAGATGTTGATTGGTATTGTTTCAGAGAGATCTTCCTGAAGGTGGCGCCACTAGGGTTCTTTCCGTTCTTTTGTGCTGCAAAGCGATAACTTTGAAACGCTTTGAAATGTCACTCGAAATTTGGTTTCCGGGCAATAGCTTGAGAACTGATCATCGAAATCTTCCCGAATTAGGCATGCATATACATTGTACCTTGCCATGAGATGTTGCTTGGGATTACGTTATCCACTTCTGCTTAGAAGGTGATGCCATCTGATGACAAAATCTGAAATTTGTTTTTGGCCAATAACTTGACAACCGCATGCATTCTTCTCAAATTTGGTATGCATGTACCATGCCATGAGATGTTGCATGAGATTGCCTTTCACTCACTTGCACTTACAGGTAGCGCCACCTGGTGGAAAAATCCCAAATTTTCTCCGGGTAATACCATGACATAAGATGCCGCTTGAGATTGCGTTTCACCCACTTGCGCCTACAGGTAGCACCATCTCGTGTCAAAATCTAAATTTGATTTCGCTCATATATGATTCTTCTGAAATTTGATATATACAGATACCATGCCATGATATGTCCCTGGGATTGTATTTCGCCTGCTTCTGCATACTGGTGGAGACACCTGGTGGACAAATCTGAAAATTGTTTCTGGCAATAATGCCATAAGATGTCGTTTGGGATTGTATTTCGCACACTTGTGCCAACAAATCTAAATTTGGTTTCCGGGCAATAACTTGAAGACCCCTCTTCAGATTCTTCCCAAAGTGTGTGTGCTGATACATGTACCTAGACTGTAGAACTCTCTGTTAAATCAGGATATTAACAGACAGTGTCAGCGTACTGTTCCAGCTGTCTCCCCTTCAGTGATTGGTCATTCGACTCCGCCATTTTAAACTAATACGAGCATTTTCATTGGATCACTATTTATGGGAGCCACCCAATCTTCATACACAACCACGTGACTGTCTCAGTTGACTGATGACATAGCGCGGCCTCGTTTTCGATTTCAAAATCTGCCGTCTAACTGGGAAAATGTTGTTGTTGCTGCATCAACCGATCATTGGCCCTCCGTAGAAGGGTCCAATACTATAGGCTAATAGATGTACCATGCCATGAGATGATGCTTGGTATTGCGTTTTGCTCACTTGCACCTACAGGTGGCGACACCTGGTGGCAAATTTACAATTTGGTTTTCGGGCAAATTTGGTTTGCAGATAATGCCTTGAGATGTCACTTGGGATTGCTTCTCGGTTACATAATTTTCAAGCTTCACTGCATGGGAACTATAGTACAAAAGCAATCAACTTTCAGTCAACCGTCCTGAGTTGATCTTAAAATTTGGAAAGGCAGAAAGACCCTTCCGCATCCAACGCCTATGAAGCAGCAGTTGCCTCCCTTATGTATATCCCCGGAGACCAACAATGCTAAAAAATATTGCTGCCATTTCGGCGGGGGACCTAGCATCCTCTGGCTGCTTGTTTCTCACGAGGAATGACCGCACCGCCGATTCTGAAGAGCTGTGCTTATCAATTCCTCCAACATAAAATCTGGCCACTCGCCGTGGCACTAAGCCTTTGAGGCTATTTCTAGAGTCAGTTGCACAGCTAGATCTAGAAAAATGCACTGCTATCGGCTCACCCTTCTTATCTGCATTGTTGCTTAATTGTCCATCGCGAATTCCTGTGATTACATGAATATTGGGGTTGACTTGCGAGTGCCTGGTCTCTGAAGGCGCTGTACTTATGACAGTAGATACGACATCTTTACTTGTGTCTATTGTATCTCGCCTCAAGTTTGTTTGAGTTCTGTTGTTCTTTTGAAGGCGATCGTTGGGCGTGGTATGACAGTTCTCCCTTATTGTGAATTTACGTTGAGGTACCATCTGTGGTACCGATGGTACCTTGTAGATGATGCAGGAGCGGTTTGTCCATGCACTTCTGCTATCACACTCATGATCTCTGTGTTGTTTTGCACACTGTTCGTAAATTTGGTAAGCTTTCCATCACGGTGGAACGTTTCGATCCAGACTGTTTCCTACGTCTGGTACTCTATCTCCAAGGCGAGAGCGTGAATGTCGACATTACATCCGTTGTTGGTGTGATGAATGCGGCCGACCTCTACGGTTTGGTGGATCTGCGTGACGCATGTTTCAATCTTTCCGGATGTTCCATCAACGTGAAAACCGCTCTGTCCCTACATTTATCCACACAGTCATATGACCAGTTCGGGTGAACTCATATTCTCGTACGCAGTATTTTGGATTTTATATCTGGGAAAGCCCAAGACGTGCTGCTCACTCCCGAGTTTGAGTTCATTCCGAAACAGTGGGACGCCACGTTACAGTGGAGCAGACGACATTGTCACAAGCAGGATATCAAGCACTGGAAAACCATCAGGATATTTCTTTCCAATACCGATTTTCGTAAAATGTCCATCTCCATGTTAGAACGGGAAGTCATTCCGCTGAACGTCGTTTCTGATGACGTCATCGTACGTGCTTTGGTTCGTGATCCTGAATCTAAGCCGTTAGCTAGCCAGGAAGGTCAAATAAATGGTCCCTCTCCCAAACCGCCACGAAAAATGAAACGACGCAAATCTCTTCTTTTTGCTGCCCTGAAATTTGCTCACATTGGTAGGTCAAAATGAGCCATTGCTCACGGGAAAATTATGACACCAGAAGGCTGACATCGTCCCCAGGCGAGACCAATCCCATCGCGAAGCTATACTCCAAGCATTACCTTAGTTGATGGGATATTCTGGCATACTTGCCATCAAACGCTAGAGGAGGTATGAGTACACCAATCAAATGTCGTGACGACCATCCGACTTCCTGAAGCAAGCTAGGCAGCTGGCGGGTAAGTTTTGTATATACCGGCTTAACAGAACGTGACCGGTATATTCTAGTCGGGGAGATTCTTGTTGTTCTTCAATTGGTCAGTTTGAATATTGACCACACCGTGAGGTGTGGTCAATACACACCCCAATACAGACTTACCGTGAGGATACTGACTTACCGTTACACCACACCACAATACTGACTTACCGTGAGGGTACTGACTTACCGTTACACCACACCACAATACTGACTTACCGTGAGGGTACTGACTTACCGTTACACCACACCACAATACTGACTTACCGTGAGGGTACTGACTTACCGTTACACCACATCACAATACTGACTTACCGTGAGGGTACTGACTTACCGTTACACCACACCACAATACTGACTTACCGTGAGGGTACTGACTTACCGTTACACCACATCACAATACTGACTTACCGTGAGGGTACTGACTTACCGTTACACCACACCACAATACTGACTTACCGTTACACCACACCACAATACTGACTTGCCGTTACACCACACCACAATACTGACTTACCGTTACACCACACCACAATACTGACTTACCGTGAGGGGCGCTATAATAGGAGGCTTGCACAATGAAACCAGAGTTTGAACAGAAGTGCTAGTCTTGTCAGTTGATTGGTTTACCGGGCCAAAATTGACAACAGGAAGTGCTAATCACATAATCTGATTGAATAATTTCTACTATGCAAGTCCCCCATCGAAATGATTTTTAGCCAGATGGGAAGTAGACGCATTCGGACCTGCCGAGCGGAAATCTACGAAGGGAACCGATCGTAAGGTAGATATCTTCCAACGGAGATTTCCGAGAAGTTGCGATTGAAGTACGACGATAAAGTCAGTTATGATGCCAGAACTACTTCAGAGCCACCCTGGAAATTCTGAGATGAACAACTCCTTTATGAATATCTCGCACAATAGAATCTGTTATTTGAAAATGTTTAGTGCTTATTGTTAAGGTGATCTTACGTGCTTAAAATATAAGATTGTGTGACATACGAATTATTTTATATATCTCAATGCTATGTGTATATTTATAAATACGTCCTGAATCCCGTAACATTGTGATAACGATGGATGCAAATTTTTTAATAAAATAATCCACAATTCCGTTGAATTCCGATTTGTTTTACCGCTTTACCAAAAGGATAGTTAGGCAATCAGGCCGCAGCGACGGAATTTCAGGGTATTTTGGCTTTGTGATCATGGTATGCTACGTCTTGAAGAAAAGCCTGTGACGCCTTGATTTTATTAGATTTTCCGGTTTTGGCATTGTTCCAGAAATCTTTCGAGACTTTCGCAAGAAAATGAAACTTTAACATCTGGCGAACCGTAAATCACACAAACAGTCCTAATAGCATACAAACATGCACTTTCTCTATTACTCCTCGACTGTGCAGATCACCACTCAACGTGGACAGCAATCCTGTCTTATTCTACTTCACGGGAGCTTCAATACGACATCATGCAGGCCATATATGGACACTTCACAACTAGGAAAATGATGATAAGTATCACCCCGAAAAGGTGATGAGTTTGAGCCATCACCCTTTTATGATCACCTTTAAAATGATTGGCAATGACCTTTGAAGAGTGATGAGCAATGATTATAAATTTGGGTCAGTCATCAACCTTAAAATGTGATGGCCGTCACAATTTAAAGGTGATGGCTCGAACTCATCACCGTTTAAGCGTGATGGTCAGATCTGATCACCATTATAGGCTGTTTTGCCATCACATTTTTTCTGTCTGTGTTGGCTGTCAATATATCGAACAAGCATTCTCATGCGCATCCGAAAATACCCTTTCTCCGCCATTCCTTAACTGCGCATAAGCACCACATCACCGCGTAACGTGAACTGTCCCATAGTCTTATTTACACAACGGCGGTTTCAGTATACAATGCACGCCACATTTGACCTATGGTAACCCATAAATCGTCAAAACACTCCCAAGCGCACCCGGAAATGCCTTCTCATTACTACTCATCGACTGTGGGTGCACATCATGACTTCACCGCTCAACGAGGACAGCACCCTCGTCTCATTCCACATACCAAAAACTACAATACGCCACAATTGGTCCTATGGAGATCCGTAGATCGCCCAAACACTCCAAATGGCATTTTCTCTACTATTCCTATTTAAGTGTAAAACTCAAACGGTAAAAGCGACTGGGATACGTAATCACACATACGTATATGGGATTGAGCGCGTGCGACGCAGACTGACCAACCACGACGGTCCAAACAAGCTGCGGGCTTATTGCGCGCCAGCAACCTTTCTCTCGGAGTGTCGTTGATATTTTTATTAAAATATTGATTAAAGTAGTGATTTAAATTATATGGGAAAAAGAATTCCACGTTAACTTGATCAAGGGATGAAAATCCCACTCTCGAGAAGGAAAATAAATTTCAACCGCTCCTGGCCTCTACCGCTCAGTTCTCGACTACTCATGCACATCATGACATCACCACAAGAGCCATCTTCACAACGTCAAGGTTTCTATTTGTGAGCCAAAGGCGAACCCTTGACCATCTTGCATAGCAGACCGCGTTCCGCCCACATTCAAGTTACGTGACCTAGAAAAACTGCGCTGGTGGTAAAATACGTTAGGGTTTTGTACTTTCTGTGTTAAACTATTCGCTGATACCAAATGTAAGCTATTTAATCCAAGCATGCATAACAATAAAATATAAATGGATAGATCAGAGAAATTTTATAGAAATCCTTGCGTTATTTCACCCAATTCAAGTCCTTCATTGGGAAGGTGATGTCGGATACACTGACATCGCGGACCGCCTTTAAATTTTCAGTGTTTTTTTTACATTTGCCTGGCTTGTTGGATGTTTGATGGTAGATGAATGGGCTTATTTTTTCTTTGAATATATTTTGTTTTAAACTATGTTTCTTTTATATTTATTAATGTTCATGGTTGTTGAAAATGTGCGTATTCGTCTGGCACCGGGTATATCCCACAAGCTATGGCGCTTTAGAATCTGTTGTCACGGTCACCTTGGTCGCCGTAAACAAGTGATCTGATTGGTCAATATATCCAGGATTTTGCTTTACGTTATTTGGACCCATGATGGCCCATATATCGCCCAAAACTTCTCATGCCCATCCGAAAATATCATTTCTCTATTACTCTTGAACTGCGCATGAGCACCTCGACGTCACCACTCAACGTGGACAGCACAACAATCTTATTGTAGATAACACGAGAGGTTCAATACGAACCACGCCTCTTCAAATGTTAGATTCCAACTTTATATACTACTACGAATGGGAATATGCATATGAGAGAATAACATAGGAACGTTTTGAAGGCCCTAAGTCATCTACATATACAGAGGCAGAAGCTTCTTGAGAATTGGAGCGTGTGTGGGGGGTGGGGGGTGTCTCAACTATTACAACACTCCAGACGAAGGTTCGTACACTTTGACTCAACGAAATTATCTGACGTGAATTAAGATTACAGACGAGTTAATATTGAGGACATAAAACTGAGTGAATTTGCTCCTCAAAAACAGATTGTATTTGTCGGTACGGTAATCGGAAGAAAGTACCTCTTAATTTGACAGTCATTAACTTGACTTGTGACCTCAGGCTTTTTCCAAAAATGGCGATATTAAAAATGGGAGGCCCGCACCTCCTTGAATGTGGATGTGGGAGCCAACCCCACCGCTATGGCCGCCAAAGAGATATGAGATAGCAGCTTTGAAGCTTGTTTAACAACGATGGATGATAGAGGAGAATTGATGTGATAAATAAAATGTGGTTTAGGCATTTTCTTTTATTTCTTTGAATTTGAAATCCCCGTATAGAATTTGAAACGAAAAAGTATGATAAAGTTCTTTTGAAAAATTTGAAAAGTTATCAGTAGATATCATCTTTTAAAATCAATAAAATTTTGTTCAATTCCGTGAAAGTTGTGCGTGAAAGGAAACGGAACGGTCATAATCGAGAGCGGCCATAATACCAATTAAGCTCACACATACAGATCGATTCCCGTTACTCGCAATGAAATCATTTGGGACACCTTTGAGAATGATCCATGTTTGGAACCCGAAAAAACATACTGAATGTACATACACAGATAGAGATTAGGATACAGTAGGAAAAAAAACTGTATTAACTCGGGGTTTGTTCGGCTTGACATCAATAGGAATGACTCTATTGGAGTCTAAGATGAGAGAAGTAGTTATTTGAAGGATTTTGTGTAAAATTGTATTTATTAATTTTCATAATTTATTGATAATATACATACCATCAAATAACCCATAGGGCAGGCAACTTTGGGTAATGAGACGAGGGTCCAAATTAACCCTATCAGATTTTTAATATTTGGTATTTATGTGTTTTCTTCGTCAAAACTGCATGATAAATTTGAGAAATAATGTCTTCATAGGCGTGCTCAATGGCTATTTTACGCACGGTTAGTGTGGGAAAGTTTAAAAACTTTCCCACACTAACCGTGCGTAAAATAACCATTGAGCACGCCTATGAAAACATTATTTCTATTCTATTGCACTACCCAAATTGATTATCAACAAAGATTTATAATGAAAGGTTGAACACATATTTTAAACTTTGACAACCTTTCTCCCCTTTCTTGAGCTCCCGTCTCGGTTGGCATCGTGTCGATGTCAGTTGACGAGTTTATGAACTCTCAAATGGGAAGCGATACTGTCACCTGTGAGGAAATTACATGTATATATGTTTATTTGTGTCGCTTTGTTAATCAATTTCATGTTGGAAACAACAGTTAAACTTGATTAAGAAATTTCATCTTTGTTTGTTTGTAATTGTGCTAAAACGTTTAATAAATGCATGGTTGGCGCGACGTTATTGACACAAGTGTTATAGAATAGTAAATAATATCATGATATGAAATCAAATATGTTTTATCCCCTTTTCCATGCAGAAAAGCAAAAAAATTGAAGAAATCTGACGAAAATATAACTTTTCTGGTAGCCCACATGGGCGCCATTTTGAATTTACCCATGATCCTCTGCTCATGGAGTCATACAAATAGGCCCAATATGATACTCTACAAAGTCACAAAGTTTCTGCTCTCAATTGTTTGTCGTCCCGGAGACTGGAGCAAAAAAAAACAAAACAAAACAAACAAACAAACAAACAAAAACCCAATCACATCAGGGATGAGAACTCTCGTCGTCCCCAGAGCACATCAAGTTCGATAACTCTACTTCTCAAATCACGTCAAGGTCGATAACTCTGTGAGAAGGTGATACTGACCTTCTCAGAGAAAATGCCGACTACGTGCTCGATTATAAACCTTTCTAGCACGTTGACAGTCGTTGTTAAACCTTTCTTTCTCACGCTTGTGTTTCTCATTATCTGCCCTCGGCATAGTGGTTCTGATGAGACCAGATCTTTCAGCGCCATCTCTAAAAAGTTCAACTAAATCCTTGCCAATTTCATCTATCTAGTTTCGATCTTTTCCATCGGATTATTGACCAGTATCTCATTAATGGCTTATATCACGTTTTGTATCATCCCATATCATCTTAGATTTAGAAGAGACATGCCTACTTTGTTGTACATAATTACCGCTTTCTACCAGATGAGATTTACACTGAACAATGAACATAAAAAATAGAGGATCAAATTCACTCATATGAAAGCCATTGCAAATAAACAAGCCATTTAATGTACAAACCTGCAATAATCTTCTCCCATAAGTGTTCATTTTCTAATTATCTAGAGATTCTCTTTGTTTTTGTAACCCCAAGACATTCAAATTATATTCGGTATCTAACGATGGTCTCAAAGAATCCTCCATATTTAGTGACTCTCACACAGTATCGTCAAAGCTGACATAATCTGGTTCCAGCTCAAAGTCACCGGCTAAACACACATGATAATCCCCATTACTGAATTCTAATAATTCCTGTTCAATCTGATCAAAACTATCCACCGATGAATATTTTGTACCTTCAGGTTAGATATACACAGCGAATACAAGACACTTCCCCCCTCAAACCATTCCCCCCGCCCGACATTTCCCCCCCAAAAAAGACATTTCCCCCTCAAAATTTTGAGTCACTTCCCCCCCAGTTTTGCCATTTCCTCCCCTAAAAAAATATGATATTCTATGGTACACATATGCATACTCGGCATTAGTGTCGAGTAGTTTGGCAGTGTTCTCAGGGGGAATACAAAAGAAGAAGACACACACAGTTGTTGAATCATAATATGCACCTTCAATTTATTGTATAACAAATATAATCATAAGGTATAGCACCATGACACTAGCACTGATCAAGGAGACATTGTTAATACGTTAATACTGGTTCAAGTTGATCGTTGGGGACCAGTGGTGGGGGCATTGATCTTAGCACATTGTCGTAGTAGCTGACTCAGGGTCACGTCTTCATCCCTGTAGGCTGCCCACAGCTCGAAGAGCTTGGCCTGTTTGGATCTTTTGGACAGCCGCTGATAGCGACAAAGTTTCTTTTCACCAACTAGGAGGATCTGTAGGGGTAGCTGGGATGCCTCGGCATGGAGGAGAGGGACGAGGATGTAGAACGGCAGATGGACACCATTGGCTCTTGTGTTCAACCTCCGATGCCATCCCTCACAGTCGTTGTATACCAAATCATTATGCTATAGTTTGCATATTATAATATTGATGTTGTACTGTAGATGGCTTAGCCTTTGTGTAAACCTGTTGCATATTAGATAGTGTTGTATTCTTTTCATGGAATATGTAATAATATGTAATTAGTTTGCAAGAGAATGGGTTCTTAAGGAGAAGAAATACGATGAGAATATTAATTTGATAATATTAGCCTATTTTCATAGACCTGGTATATATAATATAGTGTATTATTTCGCTCATATAATAAATGTAAAAAGTTTGCAAGAGCCTCAGCTCTTGTAAAAGCCTCAGCTCTTGTAATATCGTTACGCGTATTACTGGTTTTTGACTTAGTGTTGTATTTCTTCTTGTTGAAATGTCATTGACGTCATTACTTTGCGAGAGCCTTAGTTCTTAAGAGGAGAACTACCATGTTAGCATTGATATTCTACCGTATATGCCTGATATACAGTAAAACATTTCTTATTGGATGTGTAATTAATGTAGTTTGCGAGAAGCTCAGATCTTAAGAGACGAACTGGCATTATACTATTCATCTTGTACTAAATGGCGTATAACCTTATACTGGTGCACTGTGTATAATTTATACATTCCATGAATGTGGTTAGCTTATTTCCCCCAGCAAAGTATTTTAAGTATATGGGTTAGTTGACAGCTAATTTTATTGGCGGGGTCATATGTCAAGTGCCGGCACCAGCAAATGATACCAGATCGGGATTCTGGTCAGATAACTATTAAAACAGTCAATTTCAATATTGGATATTCATGGCTTGTAGTGTTTCTTTCTTTTAGGGAGTGTAAAATAAATGTAATTATTAATTTGCGAGAGCCTTTCGTACTTAGAGGAAACATCGCGTCGTGGTAACTGTTTGCAAGAGCCTTACATCTTAAGAGATGGACTCCTTTAGTAATATGGATGTTATACTCTAATAGCGTATAGGTTTATACCCGGTGCATGTTATACAGTGTTGCATTTTTTCCATGGATTATATAGCAAATATAATCAGTTTGTAAGAGCCTTGGTTCTTAAAGACAAGAATTACCATGATAATATGATTCATGTTATAATATCAACGTATAGTCATGAGCTACCTTGTATTATGTTTATTTATAACATGAGCTAGTACAAGCTAGTACAAATGTTAACGCAGCCGTCCCCACACGGACAAAGGAAGTCTCCGTCTGGGGAAGGACAGAAGCGTCTGGTGAAGGACAGATGCAGACGAAGCTTGATGGCTAGAGTGCGCCGGTATTTCGAAGTTTGTGAACGAAAAATACCCATCGAGTTAAGAGTGGATTTACAGATGAACAACAACAATGAACGATGATAGAACATAACGTACCTGTGGATATCCTTTGTGGGTTACTGGTATGGAAATTTGGAATAGAAACACAACGCAGCTGTTTTCTTAAACGGACACAAAACATAACGACTTCTTCTTTTCAGACTGTGGGCTTTTTCCCGCGAGTTCACCGCGGGCTCACACATGCAGGCTCACACTCACAACCCGAAGGGAGCCTCTTGAGCACTGGGCGTGGCAGACAGGGGGTAGTTTTTGATCCGTGATGTCAATTTGTTGAAATTGCGTGACTGGGACAGCGTATATAAAACATCTGTTCATGCATGTGCAGATCCCGAGAGACCGAGAGCAAACTGGTGAGTATTAGACGTGGTAGTTATAGTTCTCTCCCCGCTCCCAACAACAACAACCGCTGAGCGTCTTCACGACGTCTGCTGATTGTCCATTACGTTTAAGCTTATAAGTTTTGCCCCTCGCCGCAACGCGGCCGTGGACTTGAAAATGGTTCTTTCTTCTTTGTGTCCGTGGATGAATGTATGACCGTTTTGAATTTTCTGCAAGTGATAATTTTCAAACGCTTTGTAGGATTCTTCCGAAATTCAGCATACGCATTCCCATCTTCACAAGTCCAGGTAAATCCAGTTCCAACTGGAACCTAATGCTACATGATTGTAGGTTCCACGTACTTCCATGCCACAATTGTAAGACAAAGCCCGAACCGTATAAACGATGATTTACATGTAGTTGCTCCTTTATCAAACCTGTGGGAGGGCAACGGTTATCACGCAACGAAGAAATGTACCATGAAAGTTAAATAAAACATTGATGGGCCGTGAAATCTGTATGGGAAGTGGCCCTTAAGCTACAATTTCAATCAATATGTTACTTTATTCTCGCGAAACTTACCAAGTTGTCTCTATTTGTCGTTTTGGTTGTGTGACGTGTCACGTTCTCCCACATGCTGATTGGTATAAATGTGCATTCATGCTTCAACAGTTGCCTCACCTTATCCCACTTCTGTGTATTAAATGGACAACACAAGAGGTTTTTCCATAATGGGGGCAAAATGTGAGTGCAAGTCCCATGCTGAGTTTACTGAAAATGTACAGTTAACGCCGAAATTACACAAACTGGCATCCCATAAGTATAAGCCCAAATAAAAGTTTGGTTTGTATTGTACATGATGTGCATTCAGGTCCACCATACCCGATGGAAAATTAAAAATCCATATTTCGGCATATCCGATCACGTGGGCTTGCGGGCTCATAGTGAAAGGGAGATGCCATGTTGAACATATATCACATCTTATATTGAATGATAAACTAAAATGAGCTTAACTCTTGGTAACTAGTTGACCTTGAAGCAAGCTCAAAGTTTGGTACCAATCCATACCTTGAAACTAGAGATATCGCATGGGCAACAAATGTTAATGGATGAATGGACAGAACGCAACATCGCATTACACGACCTCGTCTTTGACAGGCATATATGAAAATGTGACTTTTTTAATGATTTCTTGATTTTGGGGTCATAGTGATCTTGGCCCACATTTTGATACATGACACATCGCCTTCCTTCAATGTATCAATGGACACCATGATTTTGGGGGTCAGTGACCTTGACCTACATTTTGGTACGTGACACATCATATCCCCCTTATGTAACTACGGACACAAAAAAAGTAATTTCCAAAGATTTCTTGATTCTGGAGTCACAGTGACCTTGACTATTGACCGTGACCTAAATTTTGGTACATGACAAACCGTCTCCCAATAATTTCTCAATTGACACAAAATGATTTTTAACAATTTTACGATTATGGGGTCACAGTGACCCCTGACCTACATTTGGTATGTGACCTATCGTGTCCCCATAATGTATCTACTGACACAAAAGATTATCTCTAATAATTTCCTGATTTTGGGGTCAGTGACCTTTCGCCTTGACCTAATTTTGGTATGCGACACTTCATTTCCCCCTATTGAATCCACTCGCAAAAAAAATAGTAATTTTTAAAGATTTCCTGATTTTTAGGTCACACTGACCTTTGACCTTGATTCTGGGGTCACAGTGACCTCGACTATTGACCTGGATCTAAATTTTGGTACATGACAAAACGGCTCTCCGTAATTTCTCAATGGACTAAAAAAATCATGAATTTTAACAATTTCACGATTTTGGGGTCACACTGACCTTGACCTTTGACCTTGACCTACATTTTGGTAGAGGACACATCGTGCCCCCTTTAAGGGCATAATCTACCATTGTTCCAGGGGCCGATATTTTCCCAATTTTCCTCAAAAATAAAAAATCTCAAAATATTCACCATTTTGAAAATTCACATAAACATTTTTAGTGTCAATAGATACATTAATGGTTAATGTATCTACTGACACAAAAAATGTTATTTTTAATAATTTCCTGATTTTGAGGTCACCATGACCTTTGACCTTCGACCTTGACCTATTTTTAGCCCACCATCACCAGATGGTGGGCTGTTCAAATCACTTTTCGTCCGTCGTCCAGCCGTCAGTCCGTCCGTAAACAATTCTTGTTATCGCGATTTCTGGAAACAAAATTACAAATCAATCGCTTACACAATGTATTCCTAGTAACAATGGACAAAAAGATCCTCTTGTCATTAGCTTACAATTATCGGACAATGGTGGGCGCCAAGATCTTTCAGGATCTCTCGTTTGTATGCGACACTTCATTTCCCCCTATTTTTAATGATATGCTTTTTATTTCTTGTCACGCTGACCTTTGACCTCTGACCTCGGCCTACATTTGGTATGCAAGACATCCTTCCCCCTAGGGCATCCACTTACCGAAAATTAGAACTAGATAGAAAACTGTCAATGATCAATGATTTCCTGATTTTAGGCAACAGTGACCTTTGACCTCGACCTCAATTTTGGTACGCACACATCTCCACCTAATGTATTCGCTCATGAAAAATTGCAACTGTGGACAGAAAACGTTCACAGATATAGACTGGACACGATCACTTCAGTGATTTCCTGTTGTTTAGGCCAGTGACCTTTGACCTCTGACCGCGACCTTCATTTTGGTACGCGACACATCGTCTCCCCATAGGGTATCCACTCACCAAAAATTAGGACTGTAATAGAAAACTGTCCCAGATATAGACCGGACACGAAGGACGGACAGACAGACGGACGGACGGAAACCACCATCACATAATACATCCACCTTTTGGGCAACTAAATCATCGTTTATACGGTTCGGGCTTTGTCTTACAATTGTGGCATGGAAGTATGTGGAACCTAATGACAGCCATGTACCATTAGGTTCCATGTTGGAGCTAAGGTAAATCTCGAATCCTCGCAGAGGGTTTACCTGGTCATTTTTGGTTATTCGAATGAGTTCTCCAGTCGATACCTCTTTTATACATTCTCGTACATTTTATTCCCCATGCTTGTTTTGAATTAGCATGTCGTTTGACTTCCGATGTCGATTTCATCCCTACCTCACAGCGGATTGGCATGATCAGCTAGCTTAGCGCGTTCACGGATTGATTTGGTTTGGATGAAACCCCTTTGACCTATTTATATCCAGAACTAGTACAGGTACCGTTAGGCATCTTCATTTTATCCAGCCAATTTCTACGTTCCCACTTCGAACTTCCCTTGATATATCTGGACCCCTTCAATTTTCAAATAACTTATAAATAGACACGAGACGTCACTGACCTCGAAAACATTTGAAATTCGAAATGGGTCGCACAAGAGCGTTATTGATTAGCTGACTTAATTAGTGGGCACCATATCAGGAGGAAGGACGCCGCTAATAGAGGATGATGTCGCTCTAATACTATGTGACTTCACTCGCAATCGATGTGTACGTTCTGATTGGTTCTTCTGTCGTTAACTGGTGAAATTTACACCTCGGATTTTGAACGCTGAAGGGTCAGATAAATCGAGGCAGGTTCGAAGTGGGAACGTAGAAATTGACTGGATAAAATGAAGATGAGGTTAGGTTGAATAGGGTACCTATGGGGTACTATGACTAAGTTGGGGTACAGTACCAGTACCTCATTTGAGATATTGCTATACCCCAATTGAGGTATAATGCCATATCAATTTTAGTTTTCACATATTTATGCATCAATTCACATATCTTTTCAAACCCTGAGGGCATGGATCAGTTGATCACATATATGCCTTACTATAATCTTGGTCATTTGTCAGCAAATTATTATCATTAAACAGACTACACATTTTAATTGCGTCGTCTAATTGTATTGAATATTGATATTGATATTTCACATATAAATTCAGACTATATATTGTGTCATTCTTCTATTTACTGGTCTCATGCATATTATGGATATACACATGTACATGTAACTGTAGCAGGGCTTCGTGTTTAGCGTGAGTGATAGCTCACCTGCACGCAAACACTCTGTAAATTCATGTCACGATAGTGATTTTTAGCTCGCGTAAACTGTCATATTTTATATTGTATTATATTGCAACCACTCGCCTGACTTTCAAATACCCTTTCCTAAATATTTTAACGTGGGCTATTTTTAGCTCGCGTACTTAATTCTAAACACGAAGCCCTGCTGTAAATGCGACTAAATGCTCACTAAATGAATTTTATGGCAAAAGAATGACATGCACTGCTAGCATGTGCATGCCTAGAAACAGTTATCTGCCCATTATTTCTGACACAGCCATGCTAGCAGAATGTGTGATGTGTCTGACATTTGAACTCGTTTTGGTGACAAAATCTGAAATTTGTTTTGGGCTTCGGATATGCTCATCGGATTCTTAAGTTTAGTATGCATGTACCATGCCAGGAGATTCCCTTTCACTCACTTGCACCTGGTGGCAAAATGATCCTAAATTTGTTTCTAGGCATTAAATACCATCACATAAGATGTCGCTTGAGATTGCGTTTCGCCCACTTGCGCCTATAGGTGGCGCCCCCTGGTGTTCAATCAAAATTTGTTTTCAGCCATTAACTTGAACTGTTCATCGGAATCTCGTCAAATTTAGCATGCATGTATCATGCCAGGAGATGTTGCATGGGATTGCCTTTCGTTCACTTGTACTTAAAGGTGGCGCCACCTGGTGGCGAAATACCAAATTTGTTTCCGGGTAATAACTTGAGAACCGCTCATCAGATTCTTCTTAAATTTGGTATGAATATACCATGACATTATAGATGTCACTTGGGATTGAGTTTCACCCACTTGCACCTACAGGTAGCACCACCTCGTGCCAAAATCTCAATTTGATTTCACTCGTCGGATTCTTCTCCAATTTGGTATGCAAATATCATGCCATTATATGTCCTTTGGGATCATTTCGGGGTCACTTTTGGGATCAAATAAGGTAAATTGGTTTTACATGTACGTACTGTATGGCTAGCTCATTAATTATTTAAATTGTGGTCATCACTGCACAAATTTATCAAAACCGCGGGATCTTTATGCATTGCATTTTGTTCCCATTTTCCATCTATTTAAATATGCCAAAAATGAAGATTTGATGGTCAAATTCAAAATGGCGGCCATATAGGGTCATCAGAAAATCACACTTTTGGTCATTGCCCGTATAGTTCCAACGAATTATTCTTAGCTTGTTATGCAAATTAATCAAGAACATCTTATGCCCATTTATAATCTATTTTCATATGCCAAAAAAAAAAAAATTAATGGTCAAATTCTAAATATCGGCCATATGGTGTCGTATGAAAATCACACTTTCGGTTGTTGCTCGTGTAGGCTAGTTCAAGGCATTATTCTCAGTTTTTGAGGTCCCTGGCCAGCCGTCTTGTGAGCATCCTCACGATGTCTACCGATTGTTCTTTCAGGTTTCTCACCTAGACGTCCGAATTGCTACAGTAAAGAATCCTCATCATTACGGAAGGAGTGATAAGAAATCGACCAATCAACATTGAGATGTGTTGTGGGAGTCTCGATATTGCATTCATAACGTGGCTATCCATCGTCAAGTGTGAAAAGAAAAAATCGACCAATCAACGACGAGATGTGTTGTGGAAGTCTCGATATTGCATTCATGATGTGGCTATCCATCGTCAAGTGTGAACAGAAAACCAATGAAATCGTTCATCAAACATCAGAGGCCTGGATATTCGTTGTGTGAATTGCTGAGAAGATTCGCATCGTCTGGAATGAAGTACTTCATCGAAATCGCGCCCACGGTTTGGCCAATTCCCGTTCGCGTCTCCGTCTCGGTCCCGTTCCCGTTCCCGCTTTTGACTTTTCATAAATCCATCTCATATTCACACTCATGCCCCGTTTTGCCAATTCCCGTTCGCCAATTCCCGTTCGCGTCCCCATCCCGTTCCGCCGTTTCGCCAATTCCCGTTCACCAATTCCTGTTCACGTCCCCTTCCCCTTGCCGCTTCCGCCGTTTCGCCAATTCCCGTCGCCAACAAATCAATCTCATATTCACACTCGCATTCAACATATTTTTTTATTACGTGTACGTTTCGCCAATTCCCTGAAATCCCGCCTTCCGCCGTTTCGCCAATTCCCGTTCACGCCCCCGTCCCCTTCCGCCGTTTCGCCAATTCCCGTTCGCCAATTCCCGTTCACGTCCCCGTCCCCTTCCCCTTCCCGCCGTTTCGCCAATTCCCGTCGCCGACAATCACGCATTCCGCCCTTTCGCCAATTCCCGTTCGCCAATTCTCGTTCACGTCCCCGTCCCCTTCCGCCGTTTCGCCAATTCCTGTTCACGTCCCCTTCCCGCTTCCGTCGTTTCGCCAATACTCGTCGCCAACAAATCAATCTCATATTCACACTCGCATTCAACATATTTTTTTATTACGTGTACGTTTCGCCGAAATCCTGCCTTCCGCCGTTTCGCCAATTCCCTGAAATTCCGCCTTCCGCCGTTTCGCCAATTCCCGTTCGTGTCCCCTTCCCCTTTTGCCAATTCCCGTTCACGTCCCCTTCCCCTTTCGCCAATTCCCGTTTCGCCAATTCCCGTTCACGCCCCCGTACCCTTCCGCCGTTTCGCCAATTCCCGTTTGCCAATTCCCGTTCACGTCCCCGTCCCTTCCCCTTCCCGCCGTTTCGCCAATTCCCATCGCCGATAAATCAATCTCATATTCACACTCGCATTCAACATATTTTTTTTATTACGTGTACGTTTCGCCGAAATCCCGCCTTCCGCCGTTCCGCCAATTTCCGTCGCCGATCTCATATTTACACTCGCATTCAACATATTTTTTTATTACGTGTATGTTTCGCCGAAATCCCACCTTCCGCCGTTTCGCCAATTCCCGTCGCCGACAAATCAATCTCATATTCACACTCGCATTTAACATATTTTTTTATTACGTGTACGTTTCGCCGAAATCCTGCCTTCCGCCGTTTCGCCAATTCCCGTCGCGGATAAATCAATCTCATATTCACACTCGCATTCAACATATTTTTTTATTACGTGTACGTTTCGCCGAAATCCGCCTTCCGCCGTTCCGCCAATTCCCGTCGCCGATCTCATATTCACACTCGCATTCAACATATTTTTTTATTACGCGTACGTTTCGCCGAAATCCCGCCTTCCGCCGTTTCCCAATTCCCGTCGCCGACCTCATATTCACACTCGCATTCAACATATTTTTTTATTACGTGTACGTTTCGCCGAAATCCCGCCTTCCGCCGTTTCGCCAATTCCCGTCGCCGATCTCATATTCACACTCGCATTCAACATATTTTTTTATTACGTGTACGTTTCGCCGAAATCCCGCCTTCCGCTAATTCCCGTCGCCGATCTCATATTCACACTCGCATTCAACATATTTTTTTATTACGTGTACGTTTCGCCGAAATCCCGCCTTCCGCCGTTTCGCCAATTCCCGTCGCCGATCTCATATTCACACTCGCATTCAACATATTTTTTTATTACGTGTACGTTTCGCCGAAATCCCGCCTTCCGCCGTTTCCCAATTCCCGTCGCCGACCTCATATCCACACTCGCATTCAACATATTTTTTTATTACGTGTACGCTTCGCCGAAATACTGCCTTCCGCCGTTTCGCCAATTCCCGTCGCCGATCTCCTATTCACACTCGCATTCAACATATTTTTTTAATACGTGTTCGTTTCGCCGAGATCCCGCCTTCCGCCGTTTCGCCAATTCCCGTCGCCGACCTCATATTCACACTCGCATTCAACATATTTTTTTATTCCGTGTACGTTTCGCCGAAATCCCGCCTTCCGCCGTTTCGCCAATTCCCGTCGCCGATCTCATATTCACACTCGCATTCAACATTTTTTTATTACGTGTACGTTTCGCCGAAATCCCGCCTTCCGCCGTTTCGCCAATTCCCGTCGCCGATCTGATATTCACACTCCCATTCAACATTTTTTTATTACGTGTACGTTTCGCCGAAATCCAGCCTTCCGCCGTTTCGCCAATTCCCGTCGCCGATCTCATATTCACACTCGCAGTCAACATATTTTTTTATTACGTGTACGTTTCGCCGAAATCCCGCCTTCCGCCGTTTTCTTCAATTCCCGTCGCCGATCTCATATTCACACTCGCATTCAACATATTTTTTTATTACGTGTACGTTTCGCCGAAATCCCACCTTCCGCCGTTTCGCCAATTCCCGTCGCCGATCTCATATTCACACTCGCGTTCAACGTATTTTTTTATTACGTGTACGTTTCGCCGAAATCCCGCCTTCCGCCGTTTCGCCAATTCTTGTCGCCGATCTCGTATTCACACTCGCATTCAACATATTTTTTTATTACGTGTATGTCTCGCTGAAATCTCGCATTCCACCGTTTCGCCAATTCCCGTCTCTGCACATCGCATTCAACATATTTTTTATTACGTGTACGTTTCGCCGAAATCCCGCCTAACGCCGTTTCGCCAATTCCCGTCGCCGATAAATCAATCTCATATTCACATTCGCATTCAACATATTTTTTTATTACGTCTACGTTTCGCCGAAATCCCGCCTTCCGCCGTTTCGCCAATTTCGCCCGCCTTCCTACCGTTTCGCGGTAGCGTAAACCCCGGGCATTCGACTTTTCACTTGTTACATTTCATAGATCCGTCCCATATTCAACATATATTTTTTATCACATGTACCTTTCGCTGAAATACCGCCTTCCCCCATTTCTCCCGCCTACCTACCGTTTCGCGGTAGCGTAAACCCCGGGCATTTGACTTTTGACTTGTTACATTTCATAGATCCATCTCGTATTCACATATTGCTAATCTAAAATACGTAAACAAAATGATAAAGAACTGACAATTTTGGAATTCAACATTTTGTTATTACGTGTACATTTCGCTGAAATCACACCTTCCGCCGTTTAAAAAAAAATTAAATGGGTAAACTGTACATAAAAACAACATGCGTAACAGTCGGGCATATTGGGGTGAGTAAAATGTGCATAAAAAAAACTAAGCCGCATTGCTAATCCAAAATATTTAAAAAAAAATTAAAATGGGTGTACATAAAAACATGCGTAACAGTTGGGCATATTGTGTGGGTGAAGTGTACATAAAAAAAAGTACATGCATAACGGTCGGGCGAAACTATCGGGCATTGGGGTGGATGAAGTGTGCATTAAAATATATAGAAAATAAGGATATGGTACATGTAGATATATAAGTATAAAACTGGATGTTGTCATAACCGGATTCGCTCTTTTAGAGCTTGTCAAATGACGAAGTTAACATGCTATTAGATACAATTTATACAGTGCAGCATGTTTACAGTTATTGTTGCATGGTTACATAAATATATCTTCCGTAACCATGCCGAGTTGCTGTCTTAAATATCCAGTTCTGTTACTCATCTTCACATACAGTAAATTCTCCGAAATATGTAGGCGAGCCGCTACAGTAAAACTGGTTGTATGTGGTTATAAAATAAGAACACTACACATGGGTATTGTCATAACCCGTTTTGCTCTTTTAGAGCTTGTCAAATGTCCGCAAAACTGTCGTTGTATGTGGGTAGAACTGCATATTATATCGTCATAACTGGATTTGTTCTGAAATCCCGCCTTCCGCCGTTTCGCCAATTCCTGTCGCCGATAAATTGCAGTAGCGTAAACCCCGGACATTTGACTTTTGACTTGTTACATTGCATAGATCCATCCCATATTGACAC